>CAXAQZ010000745.1:0-51679 GCA_963971145.1 Sussaba pulchella
TGATGATTGATGATTGATGATTGATGATTGATGATTGATGATTGATGATTGATGATTGATGATTGATGATTGATGATTGATGATTGATGATTGATGATTGATGATTGATGATTCATGATTCATGATTCATGATTCATGATTCATGATTCATGATTCATGATTCATGATTCATGATTCATGATTCATGATTCATGATTCATGATTCATGATTCATGATTCATGATTCATGATTCATGATTCATGATTCATGATTCATGATTCATGATTCATGATTGATGATTGATGATTGATGATTGATGATTGATGATTGATGATTGATGATTGATGATTGATGATTGATGATTGATGATTGATGATTGATGATTGATGATTGATGATTGATGATTGATGATTGATGATTGATGATTGATGATTGATGATTGATGATGATTGATGATTGATGATTGATGATTGATGATTGATGATTGATGATTGATGATTGATGATTGATGATTGATGATTGATGATTGATGATTGATGATTGATGATTGATGATTGATGATTGATGATTGATGATTGATGATTGATGATTGATGATTGATGATTGATGATTGATGATTGATGATTGATGATTGATGATTGATGATTGATGATTGATGATTGACGATTGATGATTGATGATTGATGATTGATGATTGATGATTGATGATTGATGATTGATTATTGATGATTGATGATTGATGATTGATAATTGATGATTGATGATTGATGATTGATGATTGATGATTGATGATTGATGATTGATGATTGATGATTGATGATTGATGATTGATGATTGATGATTGATGATTGATGATTGATGATTGATGATTGATGATTGATGATTGATGATTGATGATTGATGATTGATGATTGATGATTGATGATTGATGATTGATGATTGATGATTGATGATTGATGATTGATGATTGATGATTGATGATTGATGATTGATGATTGATGATTGATGATTGATGATTGATGATTGATGATTGATGATTGATGATTGATGATTGATGATTGATGATTGATGATTGATGATTGATGATTGATGATTGATGATTGATGATTGATGATTGATGATTGATGATTGATGATTGATGATTGATGATTGATGATTGATGATTGATGATTGATGATTGATAATTGATGATTGATGATTGATGATTGATGATTGATGATTGATGATTGATGATTGATGATTGATGATTGATGATTGATGATTGATGATTGATGATTGATGATTGATGATTGATGATTGATGATTGATGATTGATGATTGATGATTGATGATTGATGATTGATGATTGATGATTGATGATTGATGATTGATGATTGATGATTGATGATTGATGATTGATGATTGATGATTGATGATCGATGATCGATAATTGATGATCGATGATTGATGATTGATGATTGATGATTGATGATTGATGATTAATGATTGATGATTGATGATTGATGATTGATGATTGATGATTGATGATTGATGATTGATGATTGATGATTGATGATTGATGATCGATGATTGATGATTGATGATTGATGATTGATGATTGATGATTGATGATTGATGATTGATGATTGATGATTGATGATTGATGATTGATGATTGATGATTGATGATTGATGATTGATGATTGATGATTGATGATTGATGATTGATGATTGATGATTGATGATTGATGATTGATGATTGATGATTGATGATTGATGATTGATGATTGATGATTGATGATTGATGATTGATGATTGATGATTGATGATTGATGATTGATGATTGATGATTGATGATTGATGATTGATGATTGATGATTGATGATTGATGATTGATGATTGATGATTGATGATTGATGATTGATGATTGATGATTGATGATTGATGATTGATGATTGATGATTGATGATTGATGATTGATGATTGATGATTGATGATTGATGATTGATGATTGATGATTGATGATTGATGATTGATGATTGATGATTGATGATTGATGATTGATGATTAATGATTAATGATTAATGATTAATGATTGATGATTGATGATTGATGATTGATGATTGATGATTGATGATTGATGATTGATGATTGATGATTGATGATTGATGATTGATGATTGATGATTGATGATTGATGATTGATGATTGATGATTGATGATTGATGATTGATGATTGATGATTGATGATTGATGATTGATGATTGATGATTGATGATTGATGATTGATGATTGATGATTGATGATTGATGATTGATGATTGATGATTGATGATTGATGATTGATGATTGATGATTGATGATTGATGATTGATGATTGATGATTGATGATTGATGATTGATGATTGATGATTGATGATTGATGATTGATGATTGATGATTGATGATTGATGATTGATGATTGATGATTGATGATTGATGATTGATGATTGATGATTGATGATTGATGATTGATGATTGATGATTGATGATTGATGATTGATGATTGATGATTGATGATTGATGATTGATGATTGATGATTGATGATTGATGATTGATGATTGATGATTGATGATTGATGATTGATGATTGATGATTGATATTGATGATTGATGATTGATGATTGATGATTGATGATTGATGATTGATGATTGATGATTGATGATTGATGATTGATGATTGATGATTGATGATTGATGATTGATGATTGATGATTGATGATGATGATTGATGATTGATGATTGATGATTGATGATTGATGATTGATGATTGATGATTGATGATTGATGATTGATGATTGATGATTGATGATTGATGATTGATGATTGATGATTGATGATTGATGATTGATGATTGATGATTGATGATTGATGATTGATGATTGATGATTGATGATTGATGATTGATGATTGATGATTGATGATTGATGATTGATGATTGATGATTGATGATTGATGATTGATGATTGATGATTGATGATTGATGATTGATGATTGATGATTGATGATTGATGATTGATGATTGATGATTGATGATTGATGATTGATGATTGATGATTGATGATTGATGATTGATGATTGATGATTGATGATTGATGATTGATGATTGATGATTGATGATTGATGATTGATGATTGATGATTGATGATTGATGATTGATGATTGATGATTGATGATTGATGATTGATGATTGATGATGATGATGATGATTGATGATTGATGATTGATGATTGATGATTGATGATTGATGATTGATGATTGATGATTGATGATTGATGATTGATGATTGATGATTGATGATTGATGATTGATGATTGATGATTGATGATTGATGATTGATGATTGATGATTGATGATTGATGATTGATGATTGATGATTGATGATTGATGATTGATGATTGATGATTGATGATTGATGATTGATGATTGATGATTGATGATTGATGATTGATGATTGATGATTGATGATTGATGATTGATGATTGATGATTGATGATGATGATTGATGATTGATGATTGATGATTGATGATTGATGATTGATGATTGATGATTGATGATTGATGATTGATGATTGATGATTGATGATTGATGATTGATGATTGATGATTGATGATTGATGATTGATGATTGATGATTGATGATTGATGATTGATGATTGATGATTGATGATTGATGATTGATGATTGATGATTGATGATTGATGATTGATGATTGATGATTGATGATTGATGATTGATGATTGATGATTGATGATTGATGATTGATGATTGATGATTGATGATTGATGATTGATGATTGATGATTGATGATTGATGATTGATGATTGATGATTGATGATTGATGATTGATGATTGATGATTGATGATTGATGATTGATGATTGATGATTGATGATTGATGATTGATGATTGATGATTGATGATTGATGATTGATGATTGATGATTGATGATTGATGATTGATGATTGATGATTGATGATTGATGATTGATGATTGATGATTGATGATTGATGATTGATGATTGATGATTGATGATTGATGATTGATGATTGATGATTGATGATTGATGATTGATGATTGATGATTGATGATTGATGATTGATGATTGATGATTGATGATTGATGATTGATGATTGATGATTGATGATTGATGATTGATGATTGATGATTGATGATTGATGATTGATGATTGATGATTGATGATTGATGATTGATGATTGATGATTGATGATTGATGATTGATGATTGATGATTGATGATTGATGATTGATGATTGATGATTGATGATTGATGATTGATGATTGATGATTGATGATTGATGATTGATGATTGATGATTGATGATTGATGATTGATGATTGATGATTGATGATTGATGATTGATGATTGATGATTGATGATTGATGATTGATGATTGATGATTGATGATTGATGATTGATGATTGATGATTGATGATTGATGATTGATGATTGATGATTGATGATTGATGATTGATGATTGATGATTGATGATTGATGATTGATGATTGATGATTGATGATTGATGATGATGATTGATGATTGATGATTGATGATTGATGATTGATGATTGATGATTGATGATTGATGATTGATGATTGATGATTGATGATTGATGATTGATGATTGATGATTGATGATTGATGATTGATGATTGATGATTGATGATTGATGATTGATGATTGATGATTGATGATGATGATTGATGATTGATGATTGATGATTGATGATTGATGATTGATGATTGATGATTGATGATTGATGATTGATGATTGATGATTGATGATTGATGATTGATGATTGATGATTGATGATTGATGATTGATGATTGATGATTGATGATGATTGATGATTGATGATTGATGATTGATGATTGATGATTGATGATTGATGATTGATGATTGATGATTGATGATTGATGATTGATGATTGATGATTGATGATTGATGATTGATGATTGATGATTGATGATTGATGATTGATGATTGATGATTGATGATTGATGATTGATGATTGATGATTGATGATTGATGATTGATGATTGATGATTGATGATTGATGATTGATGATTGATGATTGATGATTGATGATTGATGATTGATGATTGATGATTGATGATTGATGATTGATGATTGATGATTGATGATTGATGATTGATGATTGATGATTGATGATTGATGATTGATGATTGATGATTGATGATTGATGATTGATGATTGATGATTGATGATTGATGATTGATGATTGATGATTGATGATTGATGATTGATGATTGATGATTGATGATTGATGATTGATGATTGATGATTGATGATTGATGATTGATGATTGATGATTGATGATTGATGATTGATGATTGATGATTGATGATTGATGATTGATGATTGATGATTGATGATTGATGATTGATGATTGATGATTGATGATTGATGATTGATGATTGATGATTGATGATTGATGATTGATGATTGATGATGATGATTGATGATTGATGATTGATGATTGATGATTGATGATTGATGATTGATGATTGATGATTGATGATTGATGATTGATGATTGATGATTGATGATTGATGATTGATGATTGATGATTGATGATTGATGATTGATGATTGATGATTGATGATTGATGATTGATGATTGATGATTGATGATTGATGATTGATGATTGATGATTGATGATTGATGATTGATGATTGATGATTGATGATTGATGATTGATGATTGATGATTGATGATTGATGATTGATGATTGATGATTGATGATTGATGATTGATGATTGATGATTGATGATTGATGATTGATGATTGATGATTGATGATTGATGATTGATGATTGATGATTGATGATTGATGATTGATGATTGATGATTGATGATTGATGATTGATGATTGATGATTGATGATTGATGATTGATGATTGATGATTGATGATTGATGATTGATGATTGATGATTGATGATTGATGATTGATGATTGATGATTGATGATTGATGATTGATGATTGATGATTGATGATTGATGATTGATGATTGATGATTGATGATTGATGATTGATGATTGATGATTGATGATTGATGATTGATGATTGATGATTGATGATTGATGATTGATGATTGATGATTGATGATTGATGATTGATGATTGATGATTGATGATTGATGATTGATGATTGATGATTGATGATTGATGATTGATGATTGATGATTGATGATTGATGATTGATGATTGATGATTGATGATTGATGATTGATGATTGATGATTGATGATTGATGATTGATGATTGATGATTGATGATTGATGATTGATGATTGATGATTGATGATTGATGATTGATGATTGATGATTGATGATGATGATTTGATGATTGATGATTGATGATTGATGATTGATGATTGATGATTGATGATTGATGATTGATGATTGATGATTGATGATTGATGATGATGATTGATGATTGATGATTGATGATTGATGATTGATGATGATTGATGATTGATGATTGATGATTGATGATTGATGATTGATGATTGATGATTGATGATTGATGATTGATGATTGATGATTGATGATTGATGATTGATGATTGATGATTGATGATTGATGATTGATGATTGATGATTGATGATTGATGATTGATGATTGATGATTGATGATTGATGATTGATGATTGATGATTGATGATTGATGATTGATGATTGATGATTGATGATTGATGATTGATGATTGATGATTGATGATTGATGATTGATGATTGATGATTGATGATTGATGATTGATGATTGATGATTGATGATTGATGATTGATGATTGATGATTGATGATTGATGATTGATGATTGATGATTGATGATTGATGATTGATGATTGATGATTGATGATTGATGATTGATGATTGATGATTGATGATTGATGATTGATGATTGATGATTGATGATTGATGATTGATGATTGATGATTGATGATTGATGATTGATGATTGATGATTGATGATTGATGATTGATGATTGATGATTGATGATTGATGATTGATGATTGATGATTGATGATTGATGATTGATGATTGATGATTGATGATTGATGATTGATGATTGATGATTGATGATTGATGATTGATGATTGATGATTGATGATTGATGATTGATGATTGATGATTGATGATTGATGATTGATGATTGATGATTGATGATTGATGATTGATGATTGATGATTGATGATTGATGATTGATGATTGATGATTGATGATTGATGATTGATGATTGATGATTGATGATTGATGATTGATGATTGATGATTGATGATTGATGATGATGATTGATGATTGATGATTGATGATTGATGATTGATGATTGATGATTGATGATTGATGATTGATGATTGATGATTGATGATTGATGATTGATGATTGATGATTGATGATTGATGATTGATGATTGATGATTGATGATTGATGATTGATGATTGATGATTGATGATTGATGATTGATGATTGATGATTGATGATTGATGATTGATGATTGATGATTGATGATTGATGATTGATGATTGATGATTGATGATTGATGATTGATGATTGATGATTGATGATTGATGATTGATGATTGATGATTGATGATTGATGATTGATGATTGATGATTGATGATTGATGATTGATGATTGATGATGATTGATGATTGATGATTGATGATTGATGATTGATGATTGATGATTGATGATTGATGATTGATGATTGATGATTGATGATTGATGATTGATGATTGATGATTGATGATTGATGATTGATGATTGATGATTGATGATTGATGATTGTTGATTGATGATGGATGATTGATGATTGATGATTGATGATTGATGATTGATGATTGATGATTGATGATTGATGATTGATGATTGATGATTGATGATTGATGATTGATGATTGATGATTGATGATTGATGATTGATGATTGATGATTGATGATTGATGATTGATGATTGATGATTGATGATTGATGATTGATGATTGATGATTGATGATTGATGATTGATGATTGATGATTGATGATGATGATTGATTATTGATGATTGATGATTGATGATTGATGATTGATGATTGATGATTGATGATTGATGATTGATGATTGATGATTGATGATTGATGATTGATGATTGATGATTGATGATTGATGATTGATGATTGATGATTGATGATTGATGATGATGATTGATGATTGATGATTGATGATTGATGATTGATGATTGATGATTGATGATTGATGATTGATGATTGATGATTGATGATTGATGATTGATGATTGATGATTGATGATTGATGATTGATGATTGATGATTGATGATTGATGATTGATGATTGATGATTGATGATTGATGATTGATGATTGATGATGATGATTGATGATTGATGATTGATGATTGATGATTGATGATTGATGATTGATGATTGATGATTGATGATTCATGATTCATGATTCATGATTCATGATTCATGATTCATGATTCATGATTCATGATTCATGATTCATGATTCATGATTCATGATTGATGATTGATGATTGATGATTGATGATTGATGATTGATGATTGATGATTGATGATTGATGATTGATGATTGATGATTGATGATTGATGATTGATGATTGATGATTGATGATTGATGATTGATGATTGATGATTGATGATTGATGATTGATGATTGATGATTGATGATTGATGATTGATGATTGATGATTGATGATTGATGATTGATGATTGATGATTGATGATTGATGATTGATGATTGATGATTGATGATTGATGATTGATGATTGATGATTGATGATTGATGATTGATGATTGATGATTGATGATTGATGATTGATGATTGATGATTGATGATTGATGATTGATGATTGATGATTGATGATTGATGATTGATGATTGATGATTGATGATTGATGATTGATGATTGATGATTGATGATTGATGATTGATGATTGATGATTGATGATTGATGATTGATGATTGATGATTGATGATTGATGATTGATGATTGATGATTGATGATTGATGATTGATGATTGATGATTGATGATTGATGATTGATGATTGATGATTGATGATTGATGATTGATGATTGATGATTGATGATTGATGATTGATGATTGATGATTGATGATTGATGATTGATGATTGATGATTGATGATTGATGATTGATGATTGATGATTGATGATTGATGATTGATGATTGATGATTGATGATTGATGATTGATGATTGATGATTGATGATTGATGATTGATGATTGATGATTGATGATTGATGATTGATGATTGATGATTGATGATTGATGATTGATGATTGATGATTGATGATTGATGATTGATGATTGATGATTGATGATTGATGATTGATGATTGATGATTGATGATTGATGATTGATGATTGATGATTGATGATTGATGATTGATGATTGATGATTGATAATTGATGATTGATGATTGATGATTGATGATTGATGATTGATGATTGATGATTGATGATTGATGATTGATGATTGATGATTGATGATTGATGATTGATGATTGATGATTGATGATTGATGATTGATGATTGATGATTGATGATTGATGATTGATGATTGATGATTGATGATTGATGATTGATGATTGATGATTGATGATTGATGATTGATGATTGATGATTGATGATCGATGATCGATAATTGATGATCGATGATTGATGATTGATGATTGATGATTGATGATTAATGATTGATGATTGATGATTGATGATTGATGATTGATGATTGATGATTGATGATTGATGATTGATGATTGATGATTGATGATCGATGATTGATGATTGATGATTGATGATTGATGATTGATGATTGATGATTGATGATTGATGATTGATGATTGATGATTGATGATTGATGATTGATGATTGATGATTGATGATTGATGATTGATGATTGATGATTGATGATTGATGATTGATGATTGATGATTGATGATGATGATTGATGATTGATGATTGATGATTGATGATTGATGATTGATGATTGATGATTGATGATTGATGATTGATGATTGATGATTGATGATTGATGATTGATGATTGATGATTGATGATTGATGATTGATGATTGATGATTGATGATTGATGATTGATGATTGATGATTGATGATTGATGATTGATGATTGATGATTGATGATTGATGATTGATGATTGATGATTGATGATTGATGATTGATGATTGATGATTGATGATTGATGATTGATGATTGATGATTGATGATTGATGATTGATGATTGATGATTGATGATTGATGATTGATGATTGATGATTGATGATTGATGATTGATGATTAATGATTGATGATTGATGATTGATGATTGATGATTAATGATTTAATGATTGATGATTGATAATTGATGATGATGATTGATGATTGATGATTGATGATTGATGATTGATGATTGATGATTGATGATTGATGATTGATGATTGATGATTGATGATTGATGATTGATGATTGATGATTGATGATTGATGATTGATGATTGATGATTGATGATTGATGATTGATGATTGATGATTGATGATTGATGATTGATGATTGATGATTGATGATTGATGATTGATGATTGATGATTGATGATTGATGATTGATGATTGATGATTGATGATTGATGATTGATGATTGATGATTGATGATTGATGATTGATGATTGATGATGATGATTGATGATTGATGATTGATGATGATGATTGATGATTGATGATTGATGATTGATGATTGATGATGATGATTGATGATTGATGATGATGATTGATGATTGATGATTGATGATTGATGATTGATGATTGATGATTGATGATTGATGATTGATGATTGATGATTGATGATGATGATTGATGATTGATGATTGATGATTGATGATTGATGATTGATGATTGATGATTGATGATTGATGATTGATGATTGATGATTGATGATTGATGATTGATGATTGATGATTGATGATTGATGATTGATGATTGATGATTGATGATTGATGATTGATGATTGATGATTGATGATTGATGATTGATGATTGATGATTGATGATTGATGATTGATGATTGATGATTGATGATTGATGATTGATGATTGATGATTGATGATTGATGATTGATGATTGATGATTGATGATTGATGATTGATGATTGATGATTGATGATTGATGATTGATGATTGATGATTGATGATTGATGATTGATGATTGATGATTGATGATTGATGATTGATGATTGATGATTGATGATTGATGATTGATGATTGATGATTGATGATTGATGATTGATGATGATGATTGATGATTGATGATGATGTGATGATTGATGATTGATGATTGATGATTGATGATTGATGATTTGATGATTGATGATTGATGATTGATGATTGATGATTGATGATTGATGATTGATGATTGATGATTGATGATTGATGATTGATGATTGATGATTGATGATTGATGATTGATGATTGATGATTGATGATTGATGATTGATGATTGATGATTGATGATTGATGATTGATGATTGATGATTGATGATTGATGATTGATGATTGATGATTGATGATTGATGATTGATGATTGATGATTGATGATGATTGATGATTGATGATTGATGATTGATGATTGATGATTGATGATTGATGATTGATGATTGATGATTGATGATTGATGATTGATGATTGATGATTGATGATTGATGATTGATGATTGATGATTGATGATTGATGATTGAGATGATGATTGATGATTGATGATTGATGATTGATGATTGATGATTGATGATTGATGATTGATGATTGATGATTGATGATTGATGATTGATGATTGATGATGATGATTGATGATTGATGATTGATGATTGATGATTGATGATTGATGATTGATGATTGATGATTGATGATTGATGATTGATGATTGATGATTGATGATTGATGATTGATGATTGATGATTGATGATTGATGATTGATGATTGATGATTGATGATTGATGATTGATGATTGATGATGATGATTGATGATTGATGATTGATGTGATTGATGATTGATGATTGATGATTGATGATTGATGATTGATGATTGATGATTGATGATTGATGATTGATGATTGATGATGATGATTGATGATTGATGATTGATGATTGATGATTGATGATTGATGATTGATGATTGATGATTGATGATTGATGATTGATGATGATGATTGATGATTGATGATTGATGATTGATGATTGATGATTGATGATTGATGATTGATGATTGATGATTGATGATTGATGATTGATGATTGATGATTGATGATTGATGATTGATGATTGATGATTGATGATTGATGATTGATGATTGATGATGATGATTGATGATTGATGATTGATGATTGATGATTGATGATTGATGATTGATGATTGATGATTGATGATTGATGATGATGATTGATGATTGATGATTGATGATTGATGATTGATGATTGATGATTGATGATTGATGATTGATGATTGATGATTGATGATTGATGATTGATGATTGATGATTGATGATTGATGATTGATGATTGATGATTGATGATTGATGATTGATGATTGATGATTGATGATTGATGATTGATGATTGATGATTGATGATTGATGATTGATGATTGATGATTGATGATTGATGATTGATGATTGATGATTGATGATTGATGATGATGAGTGATGATTGATGATTGATGATTGATGATTGATGATTGATGATGATGATTGATGATTGATGATTGATGATTGATGATTGATGATTGATGATTGATGATTGATGATTGATGATTGATGATTGATGATTGATGATTGATGATTGATGATTGATGATTGATGATTGATGATTGATGATTGATGATTGATGATTGATGATTGATGATTGATGATTGATGATTGATGATTGATGATTGATGATTGATGATTGATGATTGATGATTGATGATTGATGATTGATGATTGATGATGATGATTGATGATTGATGATTGATGATTGATGATTGATGATTGATGATTGATGATGATGATTGATGATTGATGATTGATGATTGATGATTGATGATTGATGATTGATGATGATGATTGATGATTGATGATTGATGATTGATGATTGATGATTGATGATTGATGATTGATGATTGATGATTGATGATTGATGATGATGATTGATGATTGATGATTGATGATTGATGATTGATGATTGATGATTGATGATTGATGATTGATGATTGATGATTGATGATTGATGATTGATGATTGATGATTGATGATTGATGATTGATGATTGATGATTGATGATTGATGATTGATGATTGATGATTGATGATTGATGATTGATGATTGATGATTGATGATTGATGATTGATGATTGATGATTGATGATTGATGATTGATGATTGATGATTGATGATTGATGATTGATGATTGATGATTGAGATTGATGATTGATGATTGATGATTGATGATTGATGATTGATGATTGATGATTGATGATTGATGATTGATGATTGATGTGATTGATGATTGATGATTGATGATTGATGATTGATGATTGATGATTGATGATTGATGATTGATGATTGATGATTGATGATTGATGATTGATGATTGATGATGATGATTGATGATTGATGATTGATGATTGATGATTGATGATTGATGATTGATGATTGATGATTGATGATTGATGATTGATGATTGATGATTGATGATGATGATTGATGATTGATGATTGATGATTGATGATTGATGATTGATGATGATGATTGATGATTGATGATTGATGATTGATGATTGATGATTGATGATTGATGATTGATGATTGATGATTGATGATTGATGATTGATGATTGATGATTGATGATTGATGATTGATGATTGATGATTGATGATTGATGATTGATGATTGATGATTGATGATTGATGATTGATGATTGATGATTGATGATTGATGATTGATGATGATGATTGATGATTGATGATTGATGATTGATGATTGATGATTGATGATTGATGATTGATGATTGATGATTGATGATTGATGATTGATGATTGATGATTGATGATTGATGATTGATTGATGATTGATGATTGATGATTGATGATTGATGATTGATGATTGATGATTGATGATTGATGATTGATGATTGATGATTGATGATTGATGATTGATGATTGATGATTGATGATTGATGATGGATGATTGATGATTGATGATTGATGATTGATGATTGATGATTGATGATTGATGATTGATGATTGATGATTGATGATTGATGATTGATGATTGATGATTGATGATTGATGATTGATGATTGATGATTGATGATTGATGATTGATGATTGATGATTGATGATTGATGATTGATGATTGATGATTGATGATTGATGATTGATGATTGATGATTGATGATTGATGATTGATGATTGATGATTGTGATGATGATGTGATGATTGATGATTGATGATTGATGATTGATGATTGATGATTGATGATTGATGATTGATGATTGATGATTGATGATTGATGATTGATGATTGTTGATTGATGATTGTGATTGATGATTGATGATTGATGATTGATGATTGATGATTGATGATTGATGATTGATGATTGATGATTGATGATTGATGATTGATGATTGATGATTGATGATTGATGATTGATGATTGATGATTGATGATTGATGATTGATGATTGATGATTGATGATTGATGATTGATGATTGATGATTGATGATTGATGATTGATGATTGATGATTGATGATGATTGTGATTGATGATTGATGATTGATGATTGATGATTGATGATTGATGATTGATGATTGATGATTGATGATTGATGATTGATGATTGATGATTGATGATTGATGATTGATGATTGATGATTGATGATTGATGATTGATGATTGATGATTGATGATTGATGATTGATGATTGATGATTGATGATTGATGATTGATGATTGATGATTGATGATTGATGATTGATGATTGATGATTGATGATTGATGATTGATGATTGATGATTGATGATTGATGATTGATGATTGATGATTGATGATTGATGATTGATGATTGATGATTGATGATTGATGATTGATGATTGTATGATTGATGATTGTTGATTGATGATGATGATTGATGATTGATGATTGATGATTGATGATTGATGATTGATGATTGATGATTGATGATTGATGATGATGATTGATGATTGATGATTGATGATTGATGATTGGATGATGATGATTGATGATTGATGATTGATGATTGATGATTGATGATTGATGATTGATGATTGATGATTGATGATTGATGATTGATGATTGATGATTGATGATTGATGATGATGATTGATGATTGATGATTGATGATTGATGATTGATGATTGATGATTGATGATTGATGATTGATGATTGATGATTGATGATGATGATTGATGATTGATGATTGATGATTGATGATTGATGATTGATTGATGATTGATGTTGATGATTGATGATTGATGATTGATGATTGATGATTGATGATTGATGATTGATGATTGATGATTGATGATTGATGTGTTGATGATTGATGATTGATGATTGATGATTGATGATTTGATGATTGATGATTGATGATTGTGATTGATGATTGATGATTGATGATTGATGATTGATGATTGATGATTGATGATTGATGATTGATGATTGATGATTGATGATGATGATGATGTTTGATGATTGATGATTGATGATTGATGATTGATGATTGATGATTGATGATTGATGATGATTGATGATTGATGATTGATGATTGATGATTGGATTGATGATTGATGATTGATGATTGATGATTGATGATTGATGATTGATGATTGATTGATGATGTTGATTGATGATTGATGATTGATGATTGATGATTGATGATTGATGATTGATGATTGATGATTGATGATTGATGATTGATGTTGATGATTGATGATTGATGATGATGATTGATTGATGGGATGATGATTGATGATTGATGATTGATGATTGATGATTGATGATTTGATGATTGTTGATGATGATTGATGATTGATGATTGATGATTGATGATTGATGATTGATGATTGATGATTGATGATTGATGATTGATGATTGATGATTGATGATTGATGAGATTGATGATTGATGATTGATGATTGATGATTGATGATTGATGATTGATGATTGATGATTGATGATTGATGATTGATGATTGATGATTGATGATTGATGATTGATGATTGATGATTGATGATTGATGATTGATGATTGATGATTGATGATTGATGATTGATGATTGATGATTGATGATTGATGATTGATGATTGATGATTGATGATTGATGATTGATGATTGATGATTGATGATTGATGATTGATGATTGATGATTGATGATTGATGATTGATGATTGATGATTGATGATTGATGATTGATGATTGATGATTGATGATTGATGATTGATGATTGATGATTGATGATTGATGATTGATGATTGATGATTGATGATTGATGATTGATGATTGATGATTGATGATTGATGATTGATGATTGATGATTGATGATTGATGATTGATGATTGATGATTGATGATTGATGATTGATGATTGATGATTGATGATTGATGATTGATGATTGATGATTGATGATTGATGATTGATGATTGATGATTGATGATTGATGATTGATGATTGATGATTGATGATTGATGATTGATGATTGATGATTGATGATTGATGATTGATGATTGATGATTGATGATTGATGATTGATGATTGATGATTGATGATTGATGATTGATGATTGATGATTGATGATTGATGATTGATGATTGATGATTGATGATTGATGATTGATGATTGATGATTGATGATTGATGATTGATGATTGATGATTGATGATTGATGATTGATGATTGATGATTGATGATTGATGATTGATGATTGATGATTGATGATTGATGATTGATGATTGATGATTGATGATTGATGATTGATGATTGATGATTGATGATTGATGATTGATGATTGATGATTGATGATTGATGATTGATGATTGATGATTGATGATTGATGATTGATGATTGATGATTGATGATTGATGATTGATGATTGATGATTGATGATTGATGATTGATGATTGATGATTGATGATTGATGATTGATGATTGATGATTGATGATTGATGATTGATGATTGATGATTGATGATTGATGATTGATGATTGATGATTGATGATTGATGATTGATGATTGATGATTGATGATTGATGATTGATGATTGATGATTGATGATTGATGATTGATGATTGATGATTGATGATTGATGATTGATGATTGATGATTGATGATTGATGATTGATGATTGATGATTGATGATTGATGATTGATGATTGATGATTGATGATTGATGATTGATGATTGATGATTGATGATTGATGATTGATGATTGATGATTGATGATTGATGATTGATGATTGATGATTGATGATTGATGATTGATGATTGATGATTGATGATTGATGATTGATGATTGATGATTGATGATTGATGATTGATGATTGATGATTGATGATTGATGATTGATGATTGATGATTGATGATTGATGATTGATGATTGATGATTGATGATTGATGATTGATGATTGATGATTGATGATTGATGATTGATGATTGATGATTGATGATTGATGATTGATGATTGATGATTGATGATTGATGATTGATGATTGATGATTGATGATTGATGATTGATGATTGATGATTGATGATTGATGATTGATGATTGATGATTGATGATTGATGATTGATGATTGATGATTGATGATTGATGATTGATGATTGATGATTGATGATTGATGATTGATGATTGATGATTGATGATTGATGATTGATGATTGATGATTGATGATTGATGATTGATGATTGATGATTGATGATTGATGATTGATGATTGATGATTGATGATTGATGATTGATGATTGATGATTGATGATTGATGATTGATGATTGATGATTGATGATTGATGATTGATGATTGATGATTGATGATTGATGATTGATGATTGATGATTGATGATTGATGATTGATGATTGATGATTGATGATTGATGATTGATGATTGATGATTGATGATTGATGATTGATGATTGATGATTGATGATTGATGATTGATGATTGATGATTGATGATTGATGATTGATGATTGATGATTGATGATTGATGATTGATGATTGATGATTGATGATTGATGATTGATGATTGATGATTGATGATTGATGATTGATGATTGATGATTGATGATTGATGATTGATGATTGATGATTGATGATTGATGATTGATGATTGATGATTGATGATTGATGATTGATGATTGATGATTGATGATTGATGATTGATGATCGATGATCGATGATCGATGATCGATGATCGATGATCGATGATTGATGATTGATGATTGATGATTGATGATTGATGATCGATGATGATGATTGATGATGATGATTGATGATTGATGATTGATGATTGATGATTGATGATTGATGATTGATGATTGATGATTGATGATTGATGATTGATGATTGATGATTGATGATTGATGATTGATGATTGATGATTGATGATTGATGATTGATGATTGATGATTGATGATTGATGATTGATGATTGATGATTGATGATTGATGATTGATGATTGATGATTGATGATTGATGATTGATGATTGATGATTGATGATTGATGATTGATGATTGATGATTGATGATTGATGATTGATGATTGATGATTGATGATTGATGATTGATGATTGATGATTGATGATTGATGATTGATGATTGATGATTGATGATTGATGATTGATGATTGATGATTGATGATTGATGATTGATGATTGATGATTGATGATTGATGATTGATGATTGATGATTGATGATTGATGATTGATGATTGATGATTGATGATTGATGATGATGATTGATGATTGATGATTGATGATTGATGATTGATGATTGATGATTGATGATTGATGATTGATGATTGATGATTGATGATTGATGATGATGATGATGATTGATGATTGATGATTGATGATTGATGATTGATGATTGATGATTGATGATTGATGATTGATGATTGATGATGATGATTGATGATTGATGATTGATGATTGATGATTGATGATTGATGATTGATGATTGATGATTGATGATTGATGATTGATGATTGATGATTGATGATTGATGATTGATGATTGATGATTGATGATTGATGATTGATGATTGATGATTGATGATTGATGATTGATGATTGATGATTGATGATTGATGATTGATGATTGATGATTGATGATTGATGATTGATGATTGATGATTGATGATTGATGATTGATGATTGATGATTGATGATTGATGATTGTGATTGATGATTGATGATTGATGATTGATGATTGATGATTGATGATGATGATTGATGATTGATGATTGATGATTGATGATTGATGATTGATGATTGATGATTGATGATGATGATTGATGATTGATGATTGATGATTGATGATTGATGATTGATGATTGATGATTGATGATTGATGATTGATGATTGATGATTGATGATTGATGATTGATGATTGATGATTGATGATTGATGATTGATGATGTGATTGATGATTGATGATTGATGATTGATGATTGATGATTGATGATTGATGATTGATGATTGATGATTGATGATTGATGATTGATGATTGATGATTGATGATTGATGATTGATGATTGATGATTGATGATTGATGATTGATGATTGATGATTGATGATTGATGATTGATGATTGATGATTGATGATTGATGATTGATGATTGATGATCGATGATCGATGATCGATGATCGATGATCGATGATCGATGATCGATGATGATCGATGATCGATGATCGATGATCGATGATCGATGATCGATGATTGATGATTGATGATTGATGATTGATGATTGATGATTGATGATTGATGATTGATGATTGATGATTGATGATTGATGATTGATGATTGATGATTGATGATTGATGATTGATGATTGATGATTTGATGATTGATGATTGATGATTGATGATTGATGATTGATGATTGATGATTGATGATTGATGATTGATGATTGATGATTGATGATTGATGATTGATGATTGATGATTGATGATTGATGATTGATGATTGATGATTGATGATTGATGATTGATGATTGATGATTGATGATTGATGATTGATGATTGATGATTGATGATTGATGATTGATGATTGATGATTGATGATTGATGATTGATGATTGATGATTGATGATTGATGATTGATGATTGATGATTGATGATTGATGATTGATGATTGATGATTGATGATTGATGATTGATGATTGATGATTGATGATTGATGATTGATGATTGATGATTGATGATTGATGATTGATGATTGATGATTGATGATTGATGATTGATGATTGATGATTGATGATTGATGATTGATGATTGATGATTGATGATTGATGATTGATGATTGATGATTGATGATTGATGATTGATGATTGATGATTGATGATTGATGATTGATGATTGATGATTGATGATTGATGATTGATGATTGATGATTGATGATTGATGATTGATGATTGATGATTGATGATTGATGATTGATGATTGATGATTGATGATTGATGATTGATGATTGATGATTGATGATTGATGATTGATGATTGATGATTGATGATTGATGATTGATGATTGATGATTGATGATTGATGATTGATGATTGATGATTGATGATTGATGATTGATGATTGATGATTGATGATTGATGATTGATGATTGATGATTGATGATTGATGATTGATGATTGATGATTGATGATTGATGATTGATGATTGATGATTGATGATTGATGATTGATGATTGATGATTGATGATTGATGATTGATGATTGATGATTGATGATTGATGATTGATGATTGATGATTGATGATTGATGATTGATGATTGATGATTGATGATTGATGATTGATGATTGATGATTGATGATTGATGATTGATGATTGATGATTGATGATTGATGATTGATGATTGATGATTGATGATTGATGATTGATGATTGATGATTGATGATTGATGATTGATGATTGATGATTGATGATTGATGATTGATGATTGATGATTGATGATTGATGATTGATGATTGATGATTGATGATTGATGATTGATGATTGATGATTGATGATTGATGATTGATGATTGATGATTGATGATTGATGATTGATGATTGATGATTGATGATTGATGATTGATGATTGATGATTGATGATTGATGATTGATGATTGATGATTGATGATTGATGATTGATGATTGATGATTGATGATTGATGATTGATGATTGATGATTGATGATTGATGATTGATGATTGATGATTGATGATTGATGATTGATGATTGATGATTGATGATTGATGATTGATGATTGATGATTGATGATTGATGATTGATGATTGATGATTGATGATTGATGATTGATGATTGATGATTGATGATTGATGATTGATGATTGATGATTGATGATTGATGATTGATGATTGATGATTGATGATTGATGATTGATGATTGATGATTGATGATTGATGATTGATGATTGATGATTGATGATTGATGATTGATGATTGATGATTGATGATTGATGATTGATGATTGATGATTGATGATTGATGATTGATGATTGATGATTGATGATTGATGATTGATGATTGATGATTGATGATTGATGATTGATGATTGATGATTGATGATTGATGATTGATGATTGATGATTGATGATTGATGATTGATGATTGATGATTGATGATTGATGATTGATGATTGATGATTGATGATTGATGATTGATGATTGATGATTGATGATTGATGATTGATGATTGATGATTGATGATTGATGATTGATGATTGATGATTGATGATTG
Organism: Sussaba pulchella; assembly: GCA_963971145.1. Lineage (NCBI taxonomy): Eukaryota > Metazoa > Arthropoda > Insecta > Hymenoptera > Ichneumonidae > Sussaba > Sussaba pulchella. The sequence continues at coordinate 22,057 of CAXAQZ010000745.1, forward strand.
ATGATTGATGATTGATGATTGATGATTGATGATTGATGATTGATGATTGATGATTGATGATTGATGATTGATGATTGATGATTGATGATTGATGATTGATGATTGATGATTGATGATTGATGATTGATGATTGATGATTGATGATTGATGATTGATGATTGATGATTGATGATTGATGATTGATGATTGATGATTGATGATTGATGATTGATGATTGATGATTGATGATTGATGATTGATGATTGATGATTGATGATTGATGATTGATGATTGATGATTGATGATTGATGATTGATGATTGATGATTGATGATTGATGATTGATGATTGATGATTGATGATTGATGATTGATGATTGATGATTGATGATTGATGATTGATGATTGATGATTGATGATTGATGATTGATGATTGATGATTGATGATTGATGATTGATGATTGATGATTGATGATTGATGATTGATGATTGATGATTGATGATTGATGATTGATGATTGATGATTGATGATTGATGATTGATGATTGATGATTGATGATTGATGATTGATGATTGATGATTGATGATTGATGATTGATGATTGATGATTGATGATTGATGATTGATGATTGATGATTGATGATTGATGATTGATGATTGATGATTGATGATTGATGATTGATGATTGATGATTGATGATTGATGATTGATGATTGATGATTGATGATTGATGATTGATGATTGATGATTGATGATTGATGATTGATGATTGATGATTGATGATTGATGATTGATGATTGATGATTGATGATTGATGATTGATGATTGATGATTGATGATTGATGATTGATGATTGATGATTGATGATTGATGATTGATGATTGATGATTGATGATTGATGATTGATGATTGATGATTGATGATTGATGATTGATGATTGATGATTGATGATTGATGATTGATGATTGATGATTGATGATTGATGATTGATGATTGATGATTGATGATTGATGATTGATGATTGATGATTGATGATTGATGATTGATGATTGATGATTGATGATTGATGATTGATGATTGATGATTGATGATTGATGATTGATGATTGATGATTGATGATTGATGATTGATGATTGATGATTGATGATTGATGATTGATGATTGATGATTGATGATTGATGATTGATGATTGATGATTGATGATTGATGATTGATGATTGATGATTGATGATTGATGATTGATGATTGATGATTGATGATTGATGATTGATGATTGATGATTGATGATTGATGATTGATGATTGATGATTGATGATTGATGATTGATGATTGATGATTGATGATTGATGATTGATGATTGATGATTGATGATTGATGATTGATGATTGATGATTGATGATTGATGATTGATGATTGATGATTATTGATGATTGATGATTGATGATTGATGATTGATGATTGATGATTGATGATTGATGATTGATGATTGATGATTGATGATTGATGATTGATGATTGATGATTGATGATTGATGATTGATGATTGATGATTGATGATTGATGATTGATGATTGATGATTGATGATTGATGATTGATGATTGATGATTGATGATTGATGATTGATGATTGATGATTGATGATTGATGATTGATGATTGATGATTGATGATTGATGATTGATGATTGATGATTGATGATTGATGATTGATGATTGATGATTGATGATTGATGATTGATGATTGATGATTGATGATTGATGATTGATGATTGATGATTGATGATTGATGATTGATGATTGATGATTGATGATTGATGATTGATGATTGATGATTGATGATTGATGATTGATGATTGATGATTGATGATTGATGATTGATGATTGATGATTGATGATTGATGATTGATGATTGATGATTGATGATTGATGATTGATGATTGATGATTGATGATTGATGATTGATGATTGATGATTGATGATTGATGATTGATGATTGATGATTGATGATTGATGATTGATGATTGATGATTGATGATTGATGATTGATGATTGATGATTGATGATTGATGATTGATGATTGATGATTGATGATTGATGATTGATGATTGATGATTGATGATTGATGATTGATGATTGATGATTGATGATTGATGATTGATGATTGATGATTGATGATTGATGATTGATGATTGATGATTGATGATTGATGATTGATGATTGATGATTGATGATTGATGATTGATGATTGATGATTGATGATTGATGATTGATGATTGATGATTGATGATTGATGATTGATGATTGATGATTGATGATTGATGATTGATGATTGATGATTGATGATTGATGATTGATGATTGATGATTGATGATTGATGATTGATGATTGATGATTGATGATTGATGATTGATGATTGATGATTGATGATTGATGATTGATGATTGATGATTGATGATTGATGATTGATGATTGATGATTGATGATTGATGATCGATGATCGATGATTGATGATTGATGATTGATGATTGATGATTGATGATTGATGATTGATGATTGATGATTGATGATTGATGATTGATGATTGATGATTGATGATTGATGATTGATGATTGATGATTGATGATTGATGATTGATGATTGATGATTGATGATTGATGATTGATGATTGATGATTGATGATTGATGATTGATGATTGATGATTGATGATTGATGATTGATGATTGATGATTGATGATTGATGATTGATGATTGATGATTGATGATTGATGATTGATGATTGATGATTGATGATTGATGATTGATGATTGATGATTGATGATTGATGATTGATGATTGATGATTGATGATTGATGATTGATGATTGATGATTGATGATTGATGATTGATGATTGATGATTGATGATTGATGATTGATGATTGATGATTGATGATTGATGATTGATGATTGATGATTGATGATTGATGATTGATGATTGATGATTGATGATTGATGATTGATGATTGATGATTGATGATTGATGATTGATGATTGATGATTGATGATTGATGATTGATGATTGATGATTGATGATTGATGATTGATGATTGATGATTGATGATTGATGATTGATGATTGATGATTGATGATTGATGATTGATGATTGATGATTGATGATTGATGATTGATGATTGATGATTGATGATTGATGATTGATGATTGATGATTGATGATTGATGATTGATGATTGATGATTGATGATTGATGATTGATGATTGATGATTGATGATTGATGATTGATGATTGATGATTGATGATTGATGATTGATGATTGATGATTGATGATTGATGATTGATGATTGATGATTGATGATTGATGATTGATGATTGATGATTGATGATTGATGATTGATGATTGATGATTGATGATTGATGATTGATGATTGATGATTGATGATTGATGATTGATGATTGATGATTGATGATTGATGATTGATGATTGATGATTGATGATTGATGATTGATGATTGATGATTGATGATTGATGATTGATGATTGATGATTGATGATTGATGATTGATGATTGATGATTGATGATTGATGATTGATGATTGATGATTGATGATTGATGATTGATGATTGATGATTGATGATTGATGATTGATGATTGATGATTGATGATTGATGATTGATGATTGATGATTGATGATTGATGATTGATGATTGATGATTGATGATTGATGATTGATGATTGATGATTGATGATTGATGATTGATGATTGATGATTGATGATTGATGATTGATGATTGATGATTGATGATTGATGATTGATGATTGATGATTGATGATTGATGATTGATGATTGATGATTGATGATTGATGATTGATGATTGATGATTGATGATTGATGATTGATGATTGATGATTGATGATTGATGATTGATGATTGATGATTGATGATTGATGATTGATGATTGATGATTGATGATTGATGATTGATGATTGATGATTGATGATTGATGATTGATGATTGATGATTGATGATTGATGATTGATGATTGATGATTGATGATTGATGATTGATGATTGATGATTGATGATTGATGATTGATGATTGATGATTGATGATTGATGATTGATGATTGATGATTGATGATTGATGATTGATGATTGATGATTGATGATTGATGATTGATGATTGATGATTGATGATTGATGATTGATGATTGATGATTGATGATTGATGATTGATGATTGATGATTGATGATTGATGATTGATGATTGATGATTGATGATTGATGATTGATGATTGATGATTGATGATTGATGATTGATGATTGATGATTGATGATTGATGATTGATGATTGATGATTGATGATTGATGATTGATGATTGATGATTGATGATTGATGATTGATGATTGATGATTGATGATTGATGATTGATGATTGATGATTGATGATTGATGATTGATGATTGATGATTGATGATTGATGATTGATGATTGATGATTGATGATTGATGATTGATGATTGATGATTGATGATTGATGATTGATGATTGATGATTGATGATTGATGATTGATGATTGATGATTGATGATTGATGATTGATGATTGATGATTGATGATTGATGATTGATGATTGATGATTGATGATTGATGATTGATGATTGATGATTGATGATTGATGATTGATGATTGATGATTGATGATTGATGATTGATGATTGATGATTGATGATTGATGATTGATGATTGATGATTGATGATTGATGATTGATGATTGATGATTGATGATTGATGATTGATGATTGATGATTGATGATTGATGATTGATGATTGATGATTGATGATTGATGATTGATGATTGATGATTGATGATTGATGATTGATGATTGATGATTGATGATTGATGATTGATGATTGATGATTGATGATTGATGATTGATGATTGATGATTGATGATTGATGATTGATGATTGATGATTGATGATTGATGATTGATGATTGATGATTGATGATTGATGATTGATGATTGATGATTGATGATTGATGATTGATGATTGATGATTGATGATTGATGATTGATGATTGATGATTGATGATTGATGATTGATGATTGATGATTGATGATTGATGATTGATGATTGATGATTGATGATTGATGATTGATGATTGATGATTGATGATTGATGATTGATGATTGATGATTGATGATTGATGATTGATGATTGATGATTGATGATTGATGATTGATGATTGATGATTGATGATTGATGATTGATGATTGATGATTGATGATTGATGATTGATGATTGATGATTGATGATCGATGATCGATGATCGATGATCGATGATCGATGATCGATGATCGATGATTGATGATTGATGATTGATGATTGATGATTGATGATTGATGATTGATGATTGATGATTGATGATTGATGATTGATGATTGATGATTGATGATTGATGATTGATGATTGATGATTGATGATTGATGATTGATGATTGATGATTGATGATTGATGATTGATGATTGATGATTGATGATTGATGATTGATGATTGATGATTGATGATTGATGATTGATGATTGATGATTGATGATTGATGATTGATGATTGATGATTGATGATTGATGATTGATGATTGATGATTGATGATTGATGATTGATGATTGATGATTGATGATTGATGATTGATGATTGATGATTGATGATTGATGATTGATGATTGATGATTGATGATTGATGATTGATGATTGATGATTGATGATTGATGATTGATGATTGATGATTGATGATTGATGATTGATGATTGATGATTGATGATTGATGATTGATGATTGATGATTGATGATTGATGATTGATGATTGATGATTGATGATTGATGATTGATGATTGATGATTGATGATTGATGATTGATGATTGATGATTGATGATTGATGATTGATGATTGATGATTGATGATTGATGATTGATGATTGATGATTGATGATTGATGATTGATGATTGATGATTGATGATTGATGATTGATGATTGATGATTGATGATTGATGATTGATGATTGATGATTGATGATTGATGATTGATGATTGATGATTGATGATTGATGATTGATGATTGATGATTGATGATTGATGATTGATGATTGATGATTGATGATTGATGATTGATGATTGATGATTGATGATTGATGATTGATGATTGATGATTGATGATTGATGATTGATGATTGATGATTGATGATTGATGATTGATGATTGATGATTGATGATTGATGATTGATGATTGATGATTGATGATTGATGATTGATGATTGATGATTGATGATTGATGATTGATGATTGATGATTGATGATTGATGATTGATGATTGATGATTGATGATTGATGATTGATGATTGATGATTGATGATTGATGATTGATGATTGATGATTGATGATTGATGATTGATGATTGATGATTGATGATTGATGATTGATGATTGATGATTGATGATTGATGATTGATGATTGATGATTGATGATTGATGATTGATGATTGATGATTGATGATTGATGATTGATGATTGATGATTGATGATTGATGATTGATGATTGATGATTGATGATTGATGATTGATGATTGATGATTGATGATTGATGATTGATGATTGATGATTGATGATTGATGATTGATGATTGATGATTGATGATTGATGATTGATGATTGATGATTGATGATTGATGATTGATGATTGATGATTGATGATTGATGATTGATGATTGATGATTGATGATTGATGATTGATGATTGATGATTGATGATCGATGATCGATGATCGATGATCGATGATCGATGATCGATGATCGATGATCGATGATCGATGATCGATGATCGATGATCGATGATCGATGATTGATGATTGATGATCGATGATCGATGATTGATGATCGATGATTGATGATTGATGATTGATGATTGATGATTGATGATTGATGATTGATGATTGATGATTGATGATTGATGATTGATGATTGATGATTGATGATTGATGATTGATGATTGATGATTGATGATTGATGATTGATGATTGATGATTGATGATTGATGATTGATGATTGATGATTGATGATTGATGATTGATGATTGATGATTGATGATTGATGATTGATGATTGATGATTGATGATTGATGATTGATGATTGATGATTGATGATTGATGATTGATGATTGATGATTGATGATTGATGATTGATGATTGATGATTGATGATTGATGATTGATGATTGATGATTGATGATTGATGATTGATGATTGATGATTGATGATTGATGATTGATGATTGATGATTGATGATTGATGATTGATGATTGATGATTGATGATTGATGATTGATGATTGATGATTGATGATTGATGATTGATGATTGATGATTGATGATTGATGATTGATGATTGATGATTGATGATTGATGATTGATGATTGATGATTGATGATTGATGATTGATGATTGATGATTGATGATTGATGATTGATGATTGATGATTGATGATTGATGATTGATGATTGATGATTGATGATTGATGATTGATGATTGATGATTGATGATTGATGATTGATGATTGATGATTGATGATTGATGATTGATGATTGATGATTGATGATTGATGATTGATGATTGATGATTGATGATTGATGATTGATGATTGATGATTGATGATTGATGATTGATGATTGATGATTGATGATTGATGATTGATGATTGATGATTGATGATTGATGATTGATGATTGATGATTGATGATTGATGATTGATGATTGATGATTGATGATTGATGATTGATGATTGATGATTGATGATTGATGATCGATGATCGATGATCGATGATCGATGATCGATGATCGATGATTGATGATCGATGATTGATGATTGATGATTGATGATTGATGATTGATGATTGATGATTGATGATTGATGATTGATGATTGATGATTGATGATTGATGATTGATGATTGATGATTGATGATTGATGATTGATGATTGATGATTGATGATTGATGATTGATGATTGATGATTGATGATTGATGATTGATGATTGATGATTGATGATTGATGATTGATGATTGATGATTGATGATTGATGATTGATGATTGATGATTGATGATTGATGATTGATGATTGATGATTGATGATTGATGATTGATGATTGATGATTGATGATTGATGATTGATGATTGATGATTGATGATTGATGATTGATGATTGATGATTGATGATTGATGATTGATGATTGATGATTGATGATTGATGATTGATGATTGATGATTGATGATTGATGATTGATGATTGATGATTGATGATTGATGATTGATGATTGATGATTGATGATTGATGATTGATGATTGATGATTGATGATTGATGATTGATGATTGATGATTGATGATTGATGATTGATGATTGATGATTGATGATTGATGATTGATGATTGATGATTGATGATTGATGATTGATGATTGATGATTGATGATTGATGATTGATGATTGATGATTGATGATTGATGATTGATGATTGATGATTGATGATTGATGATTGATGATTGATGATTGATGATTGATGATTGATGATTGATGATTGATGATTGATGATTGATGATTGATGATTGATGATTAATGATCGATGATTGATGATTGATGATTGATGATCGATGATTGATGATTGATGATTGATGATTGATGATTGATGATTGATAATGATGATTGATGATTGATGATTGATGATTGATGATTGATGATTGATGATTGATGATTGATGATTGATGATTGATGATTGATGATTGATGATTGATGATTGATGATTGATGATTGATGATTGATGATTGATGATTGATGATTGATGATTGATGATTGATGATTGATGATTGATGATTGATGATTGATGATTGATGATTGATGATTGATGATTGATGATTGATGATTGATGATTGATGATTGATGATTGATGATTGATGATTGATGATTGATGATTGATGATTGATGATTGATGATTGATGATTGATGATTGATGATTGATGATTGATGATTGATGATTGATGATTGATGATTGATGATTGATGATTGATGATTGATGATTGATGATTGATGATTGATGATTGATGATTGATGATTGATGATTGATGATTGATGATTGATGATTGATGATTGATGATTGATGATTGATGATTGATGATTGATGATTGATGATTGATGATTGATGATTGATGATTGATGATTGATGATTGATGATTGATGATTGATGATTGATGATTGATGATTGATGATTGATGATTGATGATTGATGATTGATGATTGATGATTGATGATTGATGATTGATGATTGATGATTGATGATTGATGATTGATGATTGATGATTGATGATTGATGATTGATGATTGATGATTGATGATTGATGATTGATGATTGATGATTGATGATTGATGATTGATGATTGATGATTGATGATTGATGATTGATGATTGATGATTGATGATTGATGATTGATGATTGATGATTGATGATTGATGATTGATGATTGATGATTGATGATTGATGATTGATGATTGATGATTGATGATTGATGATTTGATGATTGATGATTGATGATTGATGATTGATGATTGATGATTGATGATTGATGATTGATGATTGATGATTGATGATTGATGATTGATGATTGATGATTGATGATTGATGATTGATGATTGATGATTGATGATTGATGATTGATGATTGATGATTGATGATTGATGATTGATGATTGATGATTGATGATTGATGATTGATGATTGATGATTGATGATTGATGATTGATGATTGATGATTGATGATTGATGATTGATGATTGATGATTGATGATTGATGATTGATGATTGATGATTGATGATTGATGATTGATGATTGATGATTGATGATTGATGATTGATGATTGATGATTGATGATTGATGATTGATGATTGATGATTGATGATTGATGATTGATGATTGATGATTGATGATTGATGATTGATGATTGATGATTGATGATTGATGATTGATGATTGATGATTGATGATTGATGATTGATGATTGATGATTGATGATTGATGATTGATGATTGATGATTGATGATTGATGATTGATGATTGATGATTGATGATTGATGATTGATGATTGATGATTGATGATTGATGATTGATGATTGATGATTGATGATTGATGATTGATGATTGATGATTGATGATTGATGATTGATGATTGATGATTGATGATTGATGATTGATGATTGATGATTGATGATTGATGATTGATGATTGATGATTGATGATTGATGATTGATGATTGATGATTGATGATTGATGATTGATGATTGATGATTGATGATTGATGATTGATGATTGATGATTGATGATTGATGATTGATGATTGATGATTGATGATTGATGATTGATGATTGATGATTGATGATTGATGATTGATGATTGATGATTGATGATTGATGATTGATGATTGATGATTGATGATTGATGATTGATGATTGATGATTGATGATTGATGATTGATGATTGATGATTGATGATTGATGATTGATGATTGATGATTGATGATTGATGATTGATGATTGATGATTGATGATTGATGATTGATGATTGATGATTGATGATTGATGATTGATGATTGATGATTGATGATTGATGATTGATGATTGATGATTGATGATTGATGATTGATGATTGATGATTGATGATTGATGATTGATGATTGATGATTGATGATTGATGATTGATGATTGATGATTGATGATTGATGATTGATGATTGATGATTGATGATTGATGATTGATGATTGATGATTGATGATTGATGATTGATGATTGATGATTGATGATTGATGATTGATGATTGATGATTGATGATTGATGATTGATGATTGATGATTGATGATTGATGATTGATGATTGATGATTGATGATTGATGATTGATGATTGATGATTGATGATTGATGATTGATGATTGATGATTGATGATTGATGATTGATGATTGATGATTGATGATTGATGATTGATGATTGATGATTGATGATTGATGATTGATGATTGATGATTGATGATTGATGATTGATGATTGATGATTGATGATTGATGATTGATGATTGATGATTGATGATTGATGATTGATGATTGATGATTGATGATTGATGATTGATGATTGATGATTGATGATTGATGATTGATGATTGATGATTGATGATTGATGATTGATGATTGATGATTGATGATTGATGATTGATGATTGATGATTGATGATTGATGATTGATGATTGATGATTGATGATTGATGATTGATGATTGATGATTGATGATTGATGATTGATGATTGATGATTGATGATTGATGATTGATGATTGATGATTGATGATTGATGATTGATGATTGATGATTGATGATTGATGATTGATGATTGATGATTGATGATTGATGATTGATGATTGATGATTGATGATTGATGATTGATGATTGATGATTGATGATTGATGATTGATGATTGATGATTGATGATTGATGATTGATGATTGATGATTGATGATTGATGATTGATGATTGATGATTGATGATTGATGATTGATGATTGATGATTGATGATTGATGATTGATGATTGATGATTGATGATTGATGATTGATGATTGATGATTGATGATTGATGATTGATGATTGATGATTGATGATTGATGATTGATGATTGATGATTGATGATTGATGATTGATGATTGATGATTGATGATTGATGATTGATGATTGATGATTGATGATTGATGATTGATGATTGATGATTGATGATTGATGATTGATGATTGATGATTGATGATTGATGATTGATGATTGATGATTGATGATTGATGATTGATGATTGATGATTGATGATTGATGATTGATGATTGATGATTGATGATTGATGATTGATGATTGATGATTGATGATTGATGATTGATGATTGATGATTGATGATTGATGATTGATGATTGATGATTGATGATTGATGATTGATGATTGATGATTGATGATTGATGATTGATGATTGATGATTGATGATTGATGATTGATGATTGATGATTGATGATTGATGATTGATGATTGATGATTGATGATTGATGATTGATGATTGATGATTGATGATTGATGATTGATGATTGATGATTGATGATTGATGATTGATGATTGATGATTGATGATTGATGATTGATGATTGATGATTGATGATTGATGATTGATGATTGATGATTGATGATTGATGATTGATGATTGATGATTGATGATTGATGATTGATGATTGATGATTGATGATTGATGATTGATGATTGATGATTGATGATTGATGATTGATGATTGATGATTGATGATTGATGATTGATGATTGATGATTGATGATTGATGATTGATGATTGATGATTGATGATTGATGATTGATGATTGATGATTGATGATTGATGATTGATGATTGATGATTGATGATTGATGATTGATGATTGATGATTGATGATTGATGATTGATGATTGATGATTGATGATTGATGATTGATGATTGATGATTGATGATTGATGATTGATGATTGATGATTGATGATTGATGATTGATGATTGATGATTGATGATTGATGATTGATGATTGATGATTGATGATTGATGATTGATGATTGATGATTGATGATTGATGATTGATGATTGATGATTGATGATTGATGATTGATGATTGATGATTGATGATTGATGATTGATGATTGATGATTGATGATTGATGATTGATGATTGATGATTGATGATTGATGATTATTGATGATTGATGATTGATGATTGATGATTGATGATTGATGATTGATGATTGATGATTGATGATTGATGATTGATGATTGATGATTGATGATTGATGATTGATGATTGATGATTGATGATTGATGATTGATGATTGATGATTGATGATTGATGATTGATGATTGATGATTGATGATTGATGATTGATGATTGATGATTGATGATTGATGATTGATGATTGATGATTGATGATTGATGATTGATGATTGATGATTGATGATTGATGATTGATGATTGATGATTGATGATTGATGATTGATGATTGATGATTGATGATTGATGATTGATGATTGATGATTGATGATTGATGATTGATGATTGATGATTGATGATTGATGATTGATGATTGATGATTGATGATTGATGATTGATGATTGATGATTGATGATTGATGATTGATGATTGATGATTGATGATTGATGATTGATGATTGATGATTGATGATTGATGATTGATGATTGATGATTGATGATTGATGATTGATGATTGATGATTGATGATTGATGATTGATGATTGATGATTGATGATTGATGATTGATGATTGATGATTGATGATTGATGATTGATGATTGATGATTGATGATTGATGATTGATGATTGATGATTGATGATTGATGATTGATGATTGATGATTGATGATTGATGATTGATGATTGATGATTGATGATTGATGATTGATGATTGATGATTGATGATTGATGATTGATGATTGATGATTGATGATTGATGATTGATGATTGATGATTGATGATTGATGATTGATGATTGATGATTGATGATTGATGATTGATGATTGATGATTGATGATTGATGATTGATGATTGATGATTGATGATTGATGATTGATGATTGATGATTGATGATTGATGATTGATGATTGATGATTGATGATTGATGATTGATGATTGATGATTGATGATTGATGATTGATGATTGATGATTGATGATTGATGATTGATGATTGATGATTGATGATTGATGATTGATGATTGATGATTGATGATTGATGATTGATGATTGATGATCGATGATCGATGATTGATGATTGATGATTGATGATTGATGATTGATGATTGATGATTGATGATTGATGATTGATGATTGATGATTGATGATTGATGATTGATGATTGATGATTGATGATTGATGATTGATGATTGATGATTGATGATTGATGATTGATGATTGATGATTGATGATTGATGATTGATGATTGATGATTGATGATTGATGATTGATGATTGATGATTGATGATTGATGATTGATGATTGATGATTGATGATTGATGATTGATGATTGATGATTGATGATTGATGATTGATGATTGATGATTGATGATTGATGATTGATGATTGATGATTGATGATTGATGATTGATGATTGATGATTGATGATTGATGATTGATGATTGATGATTGATGATTGATGATTGATGATTGATGATTGATGATTGATGATTGATGATTGATGATTGATGATTGATGATTGATGATTGATGATTGATGATTGATGATTGATGATTGATGATTGATGATTGATGATTGATGATTGATGATTGATGATTGATGATTGATGATTGATGATTGATGATTGATGATTGATGATTGATGATTGATGATTGATGATTGATGATTGATGATTGATGATTGATGATTGATGATTGATGATTGATGATTGATGATTGATGATTGATGATTGATGATTGATGATTGATGATTGATGATTGATGATTGATGATTGATGATTGATGATTGATGATTGATGATTGATGATTGATGATTGATGATTGATGATTGATGATTGATGATTGATGATTGATGATTGATGATTGATGATTGATGATTGATGATTGATGATTGATGATTGATGATTGATGATTGATGATTGATGATTGATGATTGATGATTGATGATTGATGATTGATGATTGATGATTGATGATTGATGATTGATGATTGATGATTGATGATTGATGATTGATGATTGATGATTGATGATTGATGATTGATGATTGATGATTGATGATTGATGATTGATGATTGATGATTGATGATTGATGATTGATGATTGATGATTGATGATTGATGATTGATGATTGATGATTGATGATTGATGATTGATGATTGATGATTGATGATTGATGATTGATGATTGATGATTGATGATTGATGATTGATGATTGATGATTGATGATTGATGATTGATGATTGATGATTGATGATTGATGATTGATGATTGATGATTGATGATTGATGATTGATGATTGATGATTGATGATTGATGATTGATGATTGATGATTGATGATTGATGATTGATGATTGATGATTGATGATTGATGATTGATGATTGATGATTGATGATTGATGATTGATGATTGATGATTGATGATTGATGATTGATGATTGATGATTGATGATTGATGATTGATGATTGATGATTGATGATTGATGATTGATGATTGATGATTGATGATTGATGATTGATGATTGATGATTGATGATTGATGATTGATGATTGATGATTGATGATTGATGATTGATGATTGATGATTGATGATTGATGATTGATGATTGATGATTGATGATTGATGATTGATGATTGATGATTGATGATTGATGATTGATGATTGATGATTGATGATTGATGATTGATGATTGATGATTGATGATTGATGATTGATGATTGATGATTGATGATTGATGATTGATGATTGATGATTGATGATTGATGATTGATGATTGATGATTGATGATTGATGATTGATGATTGATGATTGATGATTGATGATTGATGATTGATGATTGATGATTGATGATTGATGATTGATGATTGATGATTGATGATTGATGATTGATGATTGATGATTGATGATTGATGATTGATGATTGATGATTGATGATTGATGATTGATGATTGATGATTGATGATTGATGATTGATGATTGATGATTGATGATTGATGATTGATGATTGATGATTGATGATTGATGATTGATGATTGATGATTGATGATTGATGATTGATGATTGATGATTGATGATTGATGATTGATGATTGATGATTGATGATTGATGATTGATGATTGATGATTGATGATTGATGATTGATGATTGATGATTGATGATTGATGATTGATGATTGATGATTGATGATTGATGATTGATGATTGATGATTGATGATTGATGATTGATGATTGATGATTGATGATTGATGATTGATGATTGATGATTGATGATTGATGATTGATGATTGATGATTGATGATTGATGATTGATGATTGATGATTGATGATTGATGATTGATGATTGATGATTGATGATTGATGATTGATGATTGATGATTGATGATTGATGATTGATGATTGATGATTGATGATTGATGATTGATGATTGATGATTGATGATTGATGATTGATGATTGATGATTGATGATTGATGATTGATGATTGATGATTGATGATTGATGATTGATGATTGATGATTGATGATTGATGATTGATGATTGATGATTGATGATTGATGATTGATGATTGATGATTGATGATTGATGATTGATGATTGATGATTGATGATTGATGATTGATGATTGATGATTGATGATTGATGATTGATGATTGATGATTGATGATTGATGATTGATGATTGATGATTGATGATTGATGATTGATGATTGATGATTGATGATTGATGATTGATGATTGATGATTGATGATTGATGATTGATGATTGATGATTGATGATTGATGATTGATGATTGATGATTGATGATTGATGATTGATGATTGATGATTGATGATTGATGATTGATGATTGATGATTGATGATTGATGATTGATGATTGATGATCGATGATCGATGATCGATGATCGATGATCGATGATCGATGATCGATGATTGATGATTGATGATTGATGATTGATGATTGATGATTGATGATTGATGATTGATGATTGATGATTGATGATTGATGATTGATGATTGATGATTGATGATTGATGATTGATGATTGATGATTGATGATTGATGATTGATGATTGATGATTGATGATTGATGATTGATGATTGATGATTGATGATTGATGATTGATGATTGATGATTGATGATTGATGATTGATGATTGATGATTGATGATTGATGATTGATGATTGATGATTGATGATTGATGATTGATGATTGATGATTGATGATTGATGATTGATGATTGATGATTGATGATTGATGATTGATGATTGATGATTGATGATTGATGATTGATGATTGATGATTGATGATTGATGATTGATGATTGATGATTGATGATTGATGATTGATG
Source organism: Sussaba pulchella (assembly GCA_963971145.1). Classification (NCBI taxonomy): domain Eukaryota; kingdom Metazoa; phylum Arthropoda; class Insecta; order Hymenoptera; family Ichneumonidae; genus Sussaba; species Sussaba pulchella. The sequence goes on from CAXAQZ010000745.1 coordinate 39,202, forward strand.
ATTGATGATTGATGATTGATGATTGATGATTGATGATTGATGATTGATGATTGATGATTGATGATTGATGATTGATGATTGATGATTGATGATTGATGATTGATGATTGATGATTGATGATTGATGATTGATGATTGATGATTGATGATTGATGATTGATGATTGATGATTGATGATTGATGATTGATGATTGATGATTGATGATTGATGATTGATGATTGATGATTGATGATTGATGATTGATGATTGATGATTGATGATTGATGATTGATGATTGATGATTGATGATTGATGATTGATGATTGATGATTGATGATTGATGATTGATGATTGATGATTGATGATTGATGATTGATGATTGATGATTGATGATTGATGATTGATGATTGATGATTGATGATTGATGATTGATGATTGATGATTGATGATTGATGATTGATGATTGATGATTGATGATTGATGATTGATGATTGATGATTGATGATTGATGATTGATGATTGATGATTGATGATTGATGATTGATGATTGATGATTGATGATTGATGATTGATGATTGATGATTGATGATTGATGATTGATGATTGATGATTGATGATTGATGATTGATGATTGATGATTGATGATTGATGATTGATGATTGATGATTGATGATTGATGATTGATGATTGATGATTGATGATTGATGATTGATGATTGATGATTGATGATTGATGATTGATGATTGATGATTGATGATTGATGATTGATGATTGATGATTGATGATTGATGATTGATGATTGATGATTGATGATTGATGATTGATGATTGATGATTGATGATTGATGATTGATGATTGATGATTGATGATTGATGATTGATGATTGATGATTGATGATTGATGATTGATGATTGATGATTGATGATTGATGATTGATGATTGATGATTGATGATTGATGATTGATGATTGATGATTGATGATTGATGATTGATGATTGATGATTGATGATTGATGATTGATGATTGATGATTGATGATCGATGATCGATGATCGATGATCGATGATCGATGATCGATGATCGATGATCGATGATCGATGATCGATGATCGATGATCGATGATCGATGATTGATGATTGATGATCGATGATCGATGATTGATGATCGATGATTGATGATTGATGATTGATGATTGATGATTGATGATTGATGATTGATGATTGATGATTGATGATTGATGATTGATGATTGATGATTGATGATTGATGATTGATGATTGATGATTGATGATTGATGATTGATGATTGATGATTGATGATTGATGATTGATGATTGATGATTGATGATTGATGATTGATGATTGATGATTGATGATTGATGATTGATGATTGATGATTGATGATTGATGATTGATGATTGATGATTGATGATTGATGATTGATGATTGATGATTGATGATTGATGATTGATGATTGATGATTGATGATTGATGATTGATGATTGATGATTGATGATTGATGATTGATGATTGATGATTGATGATTGATGATTGATGATTGATGATTGATGATTGATGATTGATGATTGATGATTGATGATTGATGATTGATGATTGATGATTGATGATTGATGATTGATGATTGATGATTGATGATTGATGATTGATGATTGATGATTGATGATTGATGATTGATGATTGATGATTGATGATTGATGATTGATGATTGATGATTGATGATTGATGATTGATGATTGATGATTGATGATTGATGATTGATGATTGATGATTGATGATTGATGATTGATGATTGATGATTGATGATTGATGATTGATGATTGATGATTGATGATTGATGATTGATGATTGATGATTGATGATTGATGATTGATGATTGATGATTGATGATTGATGATTGATGATTGATGATTGATGATTGATGATTGATGATTGATGATTGATGATTGATGATTGATGATTGATGATTGATGATTGATGATTGATGATTGATGATTGATGATTGATGATTGATGATTGATGATTGATGATTGATGATTGATGATTGATGATTGATGATTGATGATCGATGATCGATGATCGATGATCGATGATCGATGATCGATGATTGATGATCGATGATTGATGATTGATGATTGATGATTGATGATTGATGATTGATGATTGATGATTGATGATTGATGATTGATGATTGATGATTGATGATTGATGATTGATGATTGATGATTGATGATTGATGATTGATGATTGATGATTGATGATTGATGATTGATGATTGATGATTGATGATTGATGATTGATGATTGATGATTGATGATTGATGATTGATGATTGATGATTGATGATTGATGATTGATGATTGATGATTGATGATTGATGATTGATGATTGATGATTGATGATTGATGATTGATGATTGATGATTGATGATTGATGATTGATGATTGATGATTGATGATTGATGATTGATGATTGATGATTGATGATTGATGATTGATGATTGATGATTGATGATTGATGATTGATGATTGATGATTGATGATTGATGATTGATGATTGATGATTGATGATTGATGATTGATGATTGATGATTGATGATTGATGATTGATGATTGATGATTGATGATTGATGATTGATGATTGATGATTGATGATTGATGATTGATGATTGATGATTGATGATTGATGATTGATGATTGATGATTGATGATTGATGATTGATGATTGATGATTGATGATTGATGATTGATGATTGATGATTGATGATTGATGATTGATGATTGATGATTGATGATTGATGATTGATGATTGATGATTGATGATTGATGATTGATGATTGATGATTGATGATTGATGATTGATGATTGATGATTAATGATCGATGATTGATGATTGATGATTGATGATCGATGATTGATGATTGATGATTGATGATTGATGATTGATGATTGATAATGATGATTGATGATTGATGATTGATGATTGATGATTGATGATTGATGATTGATGATTGATGATTGATGATTGATGATTGATGATTGATGATTGATGATTGATGATTGATGATTGATGATTGATGATTGATGATTGATGATTGATGATTGATGATTGATGATTGATGATTGATGATTGATGATTGATGATTGATGATTGATGATTGATGATTGATGATTGATGATTGATGATTGATGATTGATGATTGATGATTGATGATTGATGATTGATGATTGATGATTGATGATTGATGATTGATGATTGATGATTGATGATTGATGATTGATGATTGATGATTGATGATTGATGATTGATGATTGATGATTGATGATTGATGATTGATGATTGATGATTGATGATTGATGATTGATGATTGATGATTGATGATTGATGATTGATGATTGATGATTGATGATTGATGATTGATGATTGATGATTGATGATTGATGATTGATGATTGATGATTGATGATTGATGATTGATGATTGATGATTGATGATTGATGATTGATGATTGATGATTGATGATTGATGATTGATGATTGATGATTGATGATTGATGATTGATGATTGATGATTGATGATTGATGATTGATGATTGATGATTGATGATTGATGATTGATGATTGATGATTGATGATTGATGATTGATGATTGATGATTGATGATTGATGATTGATGATTGATGATTGATGATTGATGATTGATGATTGATGATTGATGATTGATGATTGATGATTGATGATTGATGATTGATGATTGATGATTGATGATTGATGATTGATGATTGATGATTGATGATTGATGATTGATGATTGATGATTGATGATTTGATGATTGATGATTGATGATTGATGATTGATGATTGATGATTGATGATTGATGATTGATGATTGATGATTGATGATTGATGATTGATGATTGATGATTGATGATTGATGATTGATGATTGATGATTGATGATTGATGATTGATGATTGATGATTGATGATTGATGATTGATGATTGATGATTGATGATTGATGATTGATGATTGATGATTGATGATTGATGATTGATGATTGATGATTGATGATTGATGATTGATGATTGATGATTGATGATTGATGATTGATGATTGATGATTGATGATTGATGATTGATGATTGATGATTGATGATTGATGATTGATGATTGATGATTGATGATTGATGATTGATGATTGATGATTGATGATTGATGATTGATGATTGATGATTGATGATTGATGATTGATGATTGATGATTGATGATTGATGATTGATGATTGATGATTGATGATTGATGATTGATGATTGATGATTGATGATTGATGATTGATGATTGATGATTGATGATTGATGATTGATGATTGATGATTGATGATTGATGATTGATGATTGATGATTGATGATTGATGATTGATGATTGATGATTGATGATTGATGATTGATGATTGATGATTGATGATTGATGATTGATGATTGATGATTGATGATTGATGATTGATGATTGATGATTGATGATTGATGATTGATGATTGATGATTGATGATTGATGATTGATGATTGATGATTGATGATTGATGATTGATGATTGATGATTGATGATTGATGATTGATGATTGATGATTGATGATTGATGATTGATGATTGATGATTGATGATTGATGATTGATGATTGATGATTGATGATTGATGATTGATGATTGATGATTGATGATTGATGATTGATGATTGATGATTGATGATTGATGATTGATGATTGATGATTGATGATTGATGATTGATGATTGATGATTGATGATTGATGATTGATGATTGATGATTGATGATTGATGATTGATGATTGATGATTGATGATTGATGATTGATGATTGATGATTGATGATTGATGATTGATGATTGATGATTGATGATTGATGATTGATGATTGATGATTGATGATTGATGATTGATGATTGATGATTGATGATTGATGATTGATGATTGATGATTGATGATTGATGATTGATGATTGATGATTGATGATTGATGATTGATGATTGATGATTGATGATTGATGATTGATGATTGATGATTGATGATTGATGATTGATGATTGATGATTGATGATTGATGATTGATGATTGATGATTGATGATTGATGATTGATGATTGATGATTGATGATTGATGATTGATGATTGATGATTGATGATTGATGATTGATGATTGATGATTGATGATTGATGATTGATGATTGATGATTGATGATTGATGATTGATGATTGATGATTGATGATTGATGATTGATGATTGATGATTGATGATTGATGATTGATGATTGATGATTGATGATTGATGATTGATGATTGATGATTGATGATTGATGATTGATGATTGATGATTGATGATTGATGATTGATGATTGATGATTGATGATTGATGATTGATGATTGATGATTGATGATTGATGATTGATGATTGATGATTGATGATTGATGATTGATGATTGATGATTGATGATTGATGATTGATGATTGATGATTGATGATTGATGATTGATGATTGATGATTGATGATTGATGATTGATGATTGATGATTGATGATTGATGATTGATGATTGATGATTGATGATTGATGATTGATGATTGATGATTGATGATTGATGATTGATGATTGATGATTGATGATTGATGATTGATGATTGATGATTGATGATTGATGATTGATGATTGATGATTGATGATTGATGATTGATGATTGATGATTGATGATTGATGATTGATGATTGATGATTGATGATTGATGATTGATGATTGATGATTGATGATTGATGATTGATGATTGATGATTGATGATTGATGATTGATGATTGATGATTGATGATTGATGATTGATGATTGATGATTGATGATTGATGATTGATGATTGATGATTGATGATTGATGATTGATGATTGATGATTGATGATTGATGATTGATGATTGATGATTGATGATTGATGATTGATGATTGATGATTGATGATTGATGATTGATGATTGATGATTGATGATTGATGATTGATGATTGATGATTGATGATTGATGATTGATGATTGATGATTGATGATTGATGATTGATGATTGATGATTGATGATTGATGATTGATGATTGATGATTGATGATTGATGATTGATGATTGATGATTGATGATTGATGATTGATGATTGATGATTGATGATTGATGATTGATGATTGATGATTGATGATTGATGATTGATGATTGATGATTGATGATTGATGATTGATGATTGATGATTGATGATTGATGATTGATGATTGATGATTGATGATTGATGATTGATGATTGATGATTGATGATTGATGATTGATGATTGATGATTGATGATTGATGATTGATGATTGATGATTGATGATTGATGATTGATGATTGATGATTGATGATTGATGATTGATGATTGATGATTGATGATTGATGATTGATGATTGATGATTGATGATTGATGATTGATGATTGATGATTGATGATTGATGATTGATGATTGATGATTGATGATTGATGATTGATGATTGATGATTGATGATTGATGATTGATGATTGATGATTGATGATTGATGATTGATGATTGATGATTGATGATTGATGATTGATGATTGATGATTGATGATTGATGATTGATGATTGATGATTGATGATTGATGATTGATGATTGATGATTGATGATTGATGATTGATGATTGATGATTGATGATTGATGATTGATGATTGATGATTGATGATTGATGATTGATGATTGATGATTGATGATTGATGATTGATGATTGATGATTGATGATTGATGATTGATGATTGATGATTGATGATTGATGATTGATGATTGATGATTGATGATTGATGATTGATGATTGATGATTGATGATTGATGATTGATGATTGATGATTGATGATTGATGATTGATGATTGATGATTGATGATTGATGATTGATGATTGATGATTGATGATTGATGATTGATGATTGATGATTGATGATTGATGATTGATGATTGATGATTGATGATTGATGATTGATGATTGATGATTGATGATTGATGATTGATGATTGATGATTGATGATTGATGATTGATGATTGATGATTGATGATTGATGATTGATGATTGATGATTGATGATTGATGATTGATGATTGATGATTGATGATTGATGATTGATGATTGATGATTGATGATTGATGATTGATGATTGATGATTGATGATTGATGATTGATGATTGATGATTGATGATTGATGATTGATGATTGATGATTGATGATTGATGATTGATGATTGATGATTGATGATTGATGATTGATGATTGATGATTGATGATTGATGATTGATGATTGATGATTGATGATTGATGATTGATGATTGATGATTGATGATTGATGATTGATGATTGATGATTGATGATTGATGATTGATGATTGATGATTGATGATTGATGATTGATGATTGATGATTGATGATTGATGATTGATGATTGATGATTGATGATTGATGATTGATGATTGATGATTGATGATTGATGATTGATGATTGATGATTGATGATTGATGATTGATGATTGATGATTGATGATTGATGATTGATGATTGATGATTGATGATTGATGATTGATGATTGATGATTGATGATTGATGATTGATGATTGATGATTGATGATTGATGATTGATGATTGATGATTGATGATTGATGATTGATGATTGATGATTGATGATTGATGATTGATGATTGATGATTGATGATTGATGATTGATGATTGATGATTGATGATTGATGATTGATGATTGATGATTGATGATTGATGATTGATGATTGATGATTGATGATTGATGATTGATGATTGATGATTGATGATTGATGATTGATGATTGATGATTGATGATTGATGATTGATGATTGATGATTGATGATTGATGATTGATGATTGATGATTGATGATTGATGATTGATGATTGATGATTGATGATTGATGATTGATGATTGATGATTGATGATTGATGATTGATGATTGATGATTGATGATTGATGATTGATGATTGATGATTGATGATTGATGATTGATGATTGATGATTGATGATTGATGATTGATGATTGATGATTGATGATTGATGATTGATGATTGATGATTGATGATTGATGATTGATGATTGATGATTGATGATTGATGATTGATGATTGATGATTGATGATTGATGATTGATGATTGATGATTGATGATTGATGATTGATGATTGATGATTGATGATTGATGATTGATGATTGATGATTGATGATTGATGATTGATGATTGATGATTGATGATTGATGATTGATGATTGATGATTGATGATTGATGATTGATGATTGATGATTGATGATTGATGATTGATGATTGATGATTGATGATTGATGATTGATGATTGATGATTGATGATTGATGATTGATGATTGATGATTGATGATTGATGATTGATGATTGATGATTGATGATTGATGATTGATGATTGATGATTGATGATTGATGATTGATGATTGATGATTGATGATTGATGATTGATGATTGATGATTGATGATTGATGATTGATGATTGATGATTGATGATTGATGATTGATGATTGATGATTGATGATTGATGATTGATGATTGATGATTGATGATTGATGATTGATGATTGATGATTGATGATTGATGATTGATGATTGATGATTGATGATTGATGATTGATGATTGATGATTGATGATTGATGATTGATGATTGATGATTGATGATTGATGATTGATGATTGATGATTGATGATTGATGATTGATGATTGATGATTGATGATTGATGATTGATGATTGATGATTGATGATTGATGATTGATGATTGATGATTGATGATTGATGATTGATGATTGATGATTGATGATTGATGATTGATGATTGATGATTGATGATTGATGATTGATGATTGATGATTGATGATTGATGATTGATGATTGATGATTGATGATTGATGATTGATGATTGATGATTGATGATTGATGATTGATGATTGATGATTGATGATTGATGATTGATGATTGATGATTGATGATTGATGATTGATGATTGATGATTTGATGATTGATGATTGATGATTGATGATTGATGATTGATGATTGATGATTGATGATTGATGATTGATGATTGATGATTGATGATTGATGATTGATGATTGATGATTGATGATTGATGATTGATGATTGATGATTGATGATTGATGATTGATGATTGATGATTGATGATTGATGATTGATGATTGATGATTGATGATTGATGATTGATGATTGATGATTGATGATTGATGATTGATGATTGATGATTGATGATTGATGATTGATGATTGATGATTGATGATTGATGATTGATGATTGATGATTGATGATTGATGATTGATGATTGATGATTGATGATTGATGATTGATGATTGATGATTGATGATTGATGATTGATGATTGATGATTGATGATTGATGATTGATGATTGATGATTGATGATTGATGATTGATGATTGATGATTGATGATTGATGATTGATGATTGATGATTGATGATTGATGATTGATGATTGATGATTGATGATTGATGATTGATGATTGATGATTGATGATTGATGATTGATGATTGATGATTGATGATTGATGATTGATGATTGATGATTGATGATTGATGATTGATGATTGATGATTGATGATTGATGATTGATGATTGATGATTGATGATTGATGATTGATGATTGATGATTGATGATTGATGATTGATGATTGATGATTGATGATTGATGATTGATGATTGATGATTGATGATTGATGATTGATGATTGATGATTGATGATTGATGATTGATGATTGATGATTGATGATTGATGATTGATGATTGATGATTGATGATTGATGATTGATGATTGATGATTGATGATTGATGATTGATGATTGATGATTGATGATTGATGATTGATGATTGATGATTGATGATTGATGATTGATGATTGATGATTGATGATTGATGATTGATGATTGATGATTGATGATTGATGATTGATGATTGATGATTGATGATTGATGATTGATGATTGATGATTGATGATTGATGATTGATGATTGATGATTGATGATTGATGATTGATGATTGATGATTGATGATTGATGATTGATGATTGATGATTGATGATTGATGATTGATGATTGATGATTGATGATTGATGATTGATGATTGATGATTGATGATTGATGATTGATGATTGATGATTGATGATTGATGATTGATGATTGATGATTGATGATTGATGATTGATGATTGATGATTGATGATTGATGATTGATGATTGATGATTGATGATTGATGATTGATGATTGATGATTGATGATTGATGATTGATGATTGATGATTGATGATTGATGATTGATGATTGATGATTGATGATTGATGATTGATGATTGATGATTGATGATTGATGATTGATGATTGATGATTGATGATTGATGATTGATGATTGATGATTGATGATTGATGATTGATGATTGATGATTGATGATTGATGATTGATGATTGATGATTGATGATTGATGATTGATGATTGATGATTGATGATTGATGATTGATGATTGATGATTGATGATTGATGATTGATGATTGATGATTGATGATTGATGATTGATGATTGATGATTGATGATTGATGATTGATGATTGATGATTGATGATTGATGATTGATGATTGATGATTGATGATTGATGATTGATGATTGATGATTGATGATTGATGATTGATGATTGATGATTGATGATTGATGATTGATGATTGATGATTGATGATTGATGATTGATGATTGATGATTGATGATTGATGATTGATGATTGATGATTGATGATTGATGATTGATGATTGATGATTGATGATTGATGATTGATGATTGATGATTGATGATTGATGATTGATGATTGATGATTGATGATTGATGATTGATGATTGATGATTGATGATTGATGATTGATGATTGATGATTGATGATTGATGATTGATGATTGATGATTGATGATTGATGATTGATGATTGATGATTGATGATTGATGATTGATGATTGATGATTGATGATTGATGATTGATGATTGATGATTGATGATTGATGATTGATGATTGATGATTGATGATTGATGATTGATGATTGATGATTGATGATTGATGATTGATGATTGATGATTGATGATTGATGATTGATGATTGATGATTGATGATTGATGATTGATGATTGATGATTGATGATTGATGATTGATGATTGATGATTGATGATTGATGATTGATGATTGATGATTGATGATTGATGATTGATGATTGATGATTGATGATTGATGATTGATGATTGATGATTGATGATTGATGATTGATGATTGATGATTGATGATTGATGATTGATGATTGATGATTGATGATTGATGATTGATGATTGATGATTGATGATTGATGATTGATGATTGATGATTGATGATTGATGATTGATGATTGATGATTGATGATTGATGATTGATGATTGATGATTGATGATTGATGATTGATGATTGATGATTGATGATTGATGATTGATGATTGATGATTGATGATTGATGATTGATGATTGATGATTGATGATTGATGATTGATGATTGATGATTGATGATTGATGATTGATGATTGATGATTGATGATTGATGATTGATGATTGATGATTGATGATTGATGATTGATGATTGATGATTGATGATTGATGATTGATGATTGATGATTGATGATTGATGATTGATGATTGATGATTGATGATTGATGATTGATGATTGATGATTGATGATTGATGATTGATGATTGATGATTGATGATTGATGATTGATGATTGATGATTGATGATTGATGATTGATGATTGATGATTGATGATTGATGATTGATGATTGATGATTGATGATTGATGATTGATGATTGATGATTGATGATTGATGATTGATGATTGATGATTGATGATTGATGATTGATGATTGATGATTGATGATTGATGATTGATGATTGATGATTGATGATTGATGATTGATGATTGATGATTGATGATTGATGATTGATGATTGATGATTGATGATTGATGATTGATGATTGATGATTGATGATTGATGATTGATGATTGATGATTGATGATTGATGATTGATGATTGATGATTGATGATTGATGATTGATGATTGATGATTGATGATTGATGATTGATGATTGATGATTGATGATTGATGATTGATGATTGATGATTGATGATTGATGATTGATGATTGATGATTGATGATTGATGATTGATGATTGATGATTGATGATTGATGATTGATGATTGATGATTGATGATTGATGATTGATGATTGATGATTGATGATTGATGATTGATGATTGATGATTGATGATTGATGATTGATGATTGATGATTGATGATTGATGATTGATGATTGATGATT
>CAXAQZ010000746.1:2500-13193 GCA_963971145.1 Sussaba pulchella
GAGATATAGAGATAGAGAGATGAAGAGATAGAGAGATAGAGAGATGGAGAGATAGAGAGATGGAGAGATAGAGAGATAGAGAAATAGAGAGATAGAGAGATAGGAAGATAGAAAGATAGAAAGATAGAGAGATAGAGAGAGAGAGATAGAGAGATAGAGAGATAGAGAGATAGAGAGATAGAGAGATAGAGAGATAGAGAGATAGAGAGATAGAAAGATAGAGTGATAAAGAGATAAAGAGATAGAGAGATAAAGAGATAGAAAGATAGACGGATAGAGGGATAGAAAGGCAGAGAGATAGAGAGATAGAGAGATAGAGAGATAGAGAGATAGAGAGATAGAGAGATAGAGAGATAGAGAGATAGAGAGATAGAGAGATAGAGAGATAGAGAGATAGAGAGATAGAGAGATAGAAATATGGTGAGATAGAGAGATAGAGAGATCGAGAGATAAAGAGATAGAGAGATAGAGAGATAGAGAGATAGAGAGATAGAGAGATAGAGAGATAGAGAGATAGAGAGATAGAGAGATAGAGAGATAGAGAGATAGAGGGATAGAGAGATAGAGAGATAGAGAGATAGAGAGATAGAGAGATAGAGAGATAGAGAGATAGAGAGATAGAGAGATAGAGAGATAGAGAGATAGAGAGATAGAGAGATAGAGAGATAGAGAGATAGAGAGATAGAGAGATAGAGAGATAGAGAGATAGAGAGATAGAGAGATAGAGAGATAGAGAGATAGAGAGATAGAGAGATAGAGAGATAGAGAGATAGAGAGATAGAGAGATAGAGAGATAGAGAGATAGAGAGATAGAGAGATAGAGAGATAGAGAGATAGAGAGATAGAGAGATAGAGAGATAGAGAGATAGAGAGATAGAGAGATAGAGAGATAGAGAGATAGAGAGATAGAGAGATAGAGAGATAGAGAGATAGAGAGATAGAGAGATAGAGAGATAGAGAGATGGAGAGATAGAGAGATAGAGAGATAGAGAGATAGAGAGATAGAGAGATAGAGAGATAGAGAGATAAAGAGATAGAGAGATAGAGAGATAGAGAGATAGAGTGATAGAGAGATAGAGAGATAGAGAGATAGAGAGATAGAGAGATAGAGAGATAGAGAGATAGAGATAGAGAGATAGAGAGATAGAGAGATAGAGAGATAGAGAGATAGAAAGATAGAGTGATAAAGAGATAAAGAGATAGAGAGATAAAGAGATAGAAAGATAGACGGATAGAGGGATAGAAAGGCAGAGAGATAGAGAGATAGAGAGATGGAGAGATAGAGAGATAGAGAGATAGAGAGATAGAGAGATAGAGAGATAGAGAGATAGAGAGATAGAGAGATAGAGAGATAGAGAGATAGAGAGATAGAGAGATAGAGAGATAGAAAGATAGAGAGATAGAGAGATAGAGAGATAGAGAGATAGAGAGATAGAGAGATAGAGAGATAGAGAGATAGAGAGATAGAGAGATAGAGAGATAGAGAGATAGAGAGATAGAGAGATAGAGAGATAGAGAGATAGAGAGATAGAGAGATAGAGAGATAGAGAGATAGAGAGATAGAGAGATAGAGAGATAGAGAGATAAAGAGATAGAGAGATAGAGAGATATAGAGATAGAGAGATAAAGAGATAGAGAGATAGAGAGATGGAGAGATAGAGAGATGGAGAGATAGAGAGATAGAGAAATAGAGAGATAGAGAGATAGGAAGATAGAAAGATAGAAAGATAGAGAGATAGAGAGAGAGAGATAGAGAGATAGAGAGATAGAGAGATAGAGAGATAGAGAGATAGAGAGATAGAGAGATAGAAAGATAGAGTGATAAAGAGATAAAGAGATAGAGAGATAAAGAGATAGAAAGATAGACGGATAGAGGGATAGAAAGGCAGAGAGATAGAGAGATAGAGAGATAGAGAGATAGAGAGATAGAGAGATAGAGAGATAGAGAGATAGAGAGATAGAGAGATAGAGAGATAGAGAGATAGAGAGATAGAGAGATAGAGAGATAGAGAGATAGAGAGATAAAGAGATAGAGAGATAGAGAGATATAGAGATAGAGAGATAAAGAGATAGAGAGATAGAGAGATGGAGAGATAGAGAGATGGAGAGATAGAGAGATAGAGAAATAGAGAGATAGAGAGATAGGAAGATAGAAAGATAGAAAGATAGAGAGATAGAGAGAGAGAGATAGAGAGATAGAGAGATAGAGAGATAGAGAGATAGAGAGATAGAGAGATAGAGAGATAGAGAGATAGAAAGATAGAGTGATAAAGAGATAAAGAGATAGAGAGATAAAGAGATAGAAAGATAGACGGATAGAGGGATAGAAAGGCAGAGAGATAGAGAGATAGAGAGATAGAGAGATAGAGAGATAGAGAGATAGAGAGATAGAGAGATAGAGAGATAGAGAGATAGAGAGATAGGGAGATAGAGAGATAGAGAGATAGAGAGATAGAGAGATAGAGAGATAGAGAGATAGAGAGATAGAGAGATAGAGAGATAGAGAGATAGAGAGATAGAGAGATAGAGAGATAGAGAGATAGAGAGATAGAGAGATAGAGAGATAGAGAGATAGAGAGATAGAGAGATAGAGAGATAGAGAGATAGAGAGATAGAGAGATAGAGAGATAGAGAGATAGAGAGATAGAGAGATAGAGAGATAGAGAGATAGAGAGATAGAGAGATAGAGAGATAGAGAGATAGAGAGATAGAGAGATAGAGAGATAGAGAGATAGAGAGATAGAGAGATAGAGAGATAGAGAGATAGAGAGATAGAGAGATAGAGAGATAGAGAGATAGAGAGATAGAGAGATAGCGAGATAGCGAGATAGAGAGATAGAGAGATAGAGAGATAGAGAGATAGAGAGATAGAAAGAGAGAGATAGAGAGATAGAGAGATGGAGAGATAGAGAGATAGAGAGATAGAAAGATAGGGAGATGGAGAGATGGAGTGATAGAGAGATAGAAAGAAAGGGAGATAGAGACATAGAGAGATACAGGGATAGAGCGATAGAGAGATAGAGAGAAAGAGAGATTAAGTGATTGAAAGATAGAGAGATAGAGAGATAGAGAGGTAGAGAGATAGAAAGATAGAGAGATAGAGAGATAGAGGAGATAGAGAGATAGAAAAATAGAAAGATAGAGCGATAGAGAGATAGAAAGATAGAGAGATAGAGAGGTAGAGAGATAGAGAGATAGAGAGATAGAGAGATAGAGAGATAGAGAAATAGAGAGATAGAGAGATAGAGAGATAGAGAGATAGAGAGATAGAGAGATAAAGAAATAGAAAGATACAGAGATAGAGAGATAGAGAGATAGAGAGATAGAGAGATGGAGAGATAGAGAGACAGAGAGAGAGAGATAGAGAGATAGAGAGTCAGAGAGATAGAGAGATAGAGAGATAGAGAGATAGAGAGATAGAGAGATAGAAAGATAGAGTGATAAAGAGATAAAGAGATAGAGAGATAAAGAGATAGAAAGATAGACGGATAGAGGAATAGAAAGGCAGAGAGATAGAGAGATAGAGAGATAGAGAGATAGAGAGATGGAGAGATAGAGAGATAGAGAGATAGAGAGATAGAGAGATAGAGAGATAGAGAAATAGAGAGATAGAGAGATAGAGAGATAGAGAGATAGAGAGATAGAGAGATAGAGAGATAGAGAGATAGAGAGATAGAGAGATAGAGAGATAGAGAGATAGAAAGATAGAGAGATAGAGAGATAGAGAGATATAGAGATAGAGAGATAGAGAGATAGAGAGATAGAGAGATAGAGAGATAGAGAGATAGAGAGATAGAGAGATAGAGAGATAGAGAGATAGAGAGATAGAGAGATAGAGAGATAGAGAGATAGAGAGATAGAGAGATAGAAAGATAGAGAGATAGAGAGATAGAGAGATAGAGAGATAGAGAGATAGAGAGATAGAGAGATAGAGAGATAGAGAGATAGAGAGATAGAGAGATAGAGAGATAGAGAGATAGAGAGTCAGAGAGATAGAGAGATGAAGAGACAGAGAGATAGAGAAATAGAGAGATAGAGAGATAGAGAGATAGAAATATAGAGAGATAGAGAGATAGAGAGATAGAGAGATAGA
Source organism: Sussaba pulchella (assembly GCA_963971145.1). NCBI lineage: Eukaryota > Metazoa > Arthropoda > Insecta > Hymenoptera > Ichneumonidae > Sussaba > Sussaba pulchella. The sequence goes on from CAXAQZ010000746.1 coordinate 6,594, forward strand.
GAGATAGAGAGATAGAGAGATAGAGAGATAGAGAGATAAAGAGATAGAGAGATAGAGAGATAGAGAGATAGAGAGATAGAGAGATAGAGAGATAGAGAGATAGAGGAGATAGAGAGATAGAGAGATAGAAAGATAGAGAGATAGAGAGATAGAGAGATAGAGAGATAGAGAGATAGAGAGATAGAGAGATAGAGAGATAGGGAGATAGAGAGATAGAGAGATAGAGAGATAGAGAGATAGAGAGATAGAGAGATAGAGAGATAGAGAGATAGAGAGATAGAGAGATAAAGAGATAGAGAGATAGAAAGATAGAAAGAAAGAGAGATAGAAAGATAGAGAGATAGAGAGATAGAAAGATAGAGAGATAGAGAGATACAGAGATAGAAAGATAAATAGATAGAGAGCTGGAGAGATAGAGAGATAGAGAGATGGAGAGATGGAGAGATAGAGAGATAGAGAGATAGAGAGATAGAGAGATAGAGAGATAGAGAGATAGAGAGATAGAGAGATAGAGAGATAGAGAGATAGAGAGATAGAGAGATAGAGAGATAGAGAGATAGAGAGATAGAGAGATAGAGAGATAGAGAGATAGAGAGACAGAGAGAGAGAGATAGAGAGATAGAGAGATAGAGAGATAGAGAGATAGAGAGACAGAGAGATAGAGAGATAGAGAGATAGAAAGATAGAGTGATAAAGAGATAAAGAGATAGAGAGATAAAGAGATAGAAAGATAGACGGATAGAGGAATAGAAAGGCAGAGAGATAGAGAGATAGAGAGATAGAGAGATGGAGAGATAGAGAGATAGAGAGATAGAGAGATAGAGAGATAGAGAGATAGAGAAATAGAGAGATAGAGAGATAGAGAGATAGAGAGATAGAGAGATAGAGAGATAGAGAGATAAAGAGATAGAGAGATAGAGAGATAGAAAGATAGAGAGATAGAGAGATAGAGAGATATAGAGATAGAGAGATAGAGAGATAGAGAGATAGAGAGATAGAGAGATAGAGAGATAGAGAGATAGAGAGATAGAGAGATAGAGAGATAGAGAGATAGAGAGATAGAGAGATAGAGAGATAGAGAGATAGAGAGATAGAGAGATAGAGAGATAAAGAGATAGAGAGATAGAGAGATATAGAGATAGAGAGATAAAGAGATAGAGAGATAGAGAGATGGAGAGATAGAGAGATGGAGAGATAGAGAGATAGAGAAATAGAGAGATAGAGAGATAGGAAGATAGAAAGATAGAAAGATAGAGAGATAGAGAGAGAGAGATAGAGAGATAGAGAGATAGAGAGATAGAGAGATAGAGAGATAGAGAGATAGAGAGATAGAAAGATAGAGTGATAAAGAGATAAAGAGATAGAGAGATAAAGAGATAGAAAGATAGACGGATAGAGGGATAGAAAGGCAGAGAGATAGAGAGATAGAGAGATAGAGAGATAGAGAGATAGAGAGATAGAGAGATAGAGAGATAGAGAGATAGAGAGATAGAGAGATAGAGAGATAGAGAGATAGAGAGATAGAGAGATAGAGAGATAGAGAGATAGAGAGATAGAGAGATAGAGAGATAGAGAGATAGAGAGATAGAGAGATAGAGAGATAGAGAGATAGAGGGATAGAGAGATAGAGAGATAGAGAGATAGAGAGATAGAGAGATAGAGAGATAGAGAGATAGAGAGATAGAGAGATAGAGAGATAGAAAGATAGAGAGATAGAGAGATAGAGAGATAGAGAGATAGAGAGATAGAGAGATAGAGAGATAGAGAGATAGAGAGATAGAGAGATAGAGAGATAGAGAGATAGCGAGATAGAGAGATAGAGAGATAGAGAGATAGAGAGATAGAAAGAGAGAGATAGAGAGATAGAGAGATGGAGAGATAGAGAGATAGAGAGATAGAGAGATAGAAAGATAGAGAGATAGGGAGATGGAGAGATGGAGTGATAGAGAGATAGAGAGAAAGGGAGATAGAGACATAGAGAGATACAGGGATAGAGCGATAGAGAGATAGAGAGAAAGAGAGATTAAGTGATTGAAAGATAGAGAGATAGAGAGATAGAGAGGTAGAGAGATAGAAAGATAGAGAGATAGAGAGATAGAGGAGATAGAGAGATAGAAAAATAGAAAGATAGAGCGATAGAGAGATAGAAAGATAGAGAGATAGAGAGGTAGAGAGATAGAGAGATAGAGAGATAGAGAGATAGAGAGATAGAGAGATAGAGAGATAGAGAAATAGAGAGATAGAGAGATAGAGAGATAGAGAGATAAAGAAATAGAAAGATACAGAGATAGAGAGATAGAGAGATAGAGAGATAGAGAGATAGAGAGATAGAGAGATAGAGAGATAGAGAGATAGAGAGATAGAGAGATGGAGAGATAGAGAGATAGAGAGATAGGGAGATAGAGAAATAGAGAGATAGAAGGACAGAGGGATAGAAAGATAGAGGGATAGAGAGGAAGAGAGATAGAGAGATAGAGAGATAGAGAGATAGAGAGATCGAGAGATAGAGAGATAGAGAGATAGAGAGATAGAGAGATAGAGAGATAGAGAGATAGAGAGATAGAGAGATAGAGAGATAGAGAGATAGAGAGATAGAGAGATAGAGAGATAGAGAGATAGAGAGATAGAGAGATAGAGAGTTAGAGAGATAGAGAGATAGAGAGATAGAGAGATAGAGAGATAGAGAGATAGAGAGATAGAGAGATAGAGAGATAGAGAGATAGAGAGATAGAGAGATAGAGAGATAGAGAGATAGAGAGATAGAGAGATAGAGAGATAGAGAGATAGAGAGATAGAGAGATAGAGAGATAGAGAGATAGAGAGATAGAGAGATAGAGAGATAGAGAGATAGAGAGATAGAGAGATAGAGAGATAGAGAGATAGAGAGATAGAGAGATAGAGAGATAGAGTGATAGAGAGATAGAGAGATAGAGAGATAGAGAGATAGAGAGATAGAGAGATAGAGAGATGGAGAGATAGAGAGATAGAGAGATAGAGAGATAGAGAGATAGAGAGATAGAGAGATAGAGAGATAGAGAGATAGAGAGATAGAGAGATAGAGAGATAGAGAGATAGAGAGATAGAGAGATAGAGAGATAGAGAGATAGAGAGATAGAGAGATAGAGAGATAGAGAGATAGAGAGATAGAGAGATAGAGAGACAGAGAGACAGAGAGATAGAGAGATAGAGAGATAGAGAGATAGAGAGATAGAGAGATAGAGAGATAGAGAGATAGAGAGATAGAGAGATAGAGAGATAGAGAGATAGAGAGATAGAGAGATAGAGAGATAGAGAGATAGAGAGATAGAGAGATAGAGAGATAGAGAGATAGAGAGATAGAGAGATAGAGAGATAGAGAGATAGAGAGATAGAGAGATAGAGAGATAGAGAGATAGAGAGATAGAGAGATAGAGAGATAGAGAGATAGAGAGATAGAGAGATAGAGAGATAGAGAGATAGAGAGATAGTGAGATAGAGAGATAGAGAGATAGAGAGATAGAGAGATAGAGAGATAGAGAGATAGAGAGATAGAGAGATAGAGAGATAGAGAGATAGAGAGATAGAGAGATAGAGAGATAGAGAGATAGAGAGATAGAGAGATAGAAGGATAGAGAGATCGAGAGATAGAGAGATAAAGAGATAAAAGATAGAGAGATAAAGAGATAAGAGATAGAGAGATAGAGATATAGAGAGATAGAGAGATAGAAAGATGGAGAGATAGAGAGAAAGAGAGATAGAGAGATAGAGAGATAGAGAGATAGAGAGATAGAGAGATAGAGAGATAGAGAGATAGAGAGATAGAGAGATAGAGAGATAGAGAGATAGAGAGATAGAGAGATAGAGAGATAGAGAGATAGAGAAATAGAGAGATAGAGAGATAGAGAGATAGAGAGATAGAGAGATAGAGAGATAGAGAGATAGAGAGATAGAGAGATAGAGAGATAGAGAGATAGAGAGATAGAGAGATAGAGAGATAGAGAGATAGAGAGATAGAGAGATAGAGAGATAGAGAGATAGAGAGATAGAGAGATAGAGAGATAGAGAGATAGAGAGATAGAGAGATAGAGAGATAGAGAGATAGAAGAATAGAGAGATAGAAAGATAGAGGGATTGAGAGATAGAGAGATAGAGAGATAGAGAGATAGAGAGATAGAGAGATAGAGAGATAGAGAGATAGAAAGATAGAGAGATAGAGAGATAGAGAGATAGAGAGATAGAGAGATAGAGAGATAAAGGATAGAGAGATAGAGAGATACAGCGATAGAGAGATAGAGAGATAGAGAGATAGAGAGATAGAGAGATAGAGAGATAGAGAGATAGAGAGATAGAGAGATAGAGAGATAGAGAGATAGAGAGATAGAGAGATAGAGAGATAGAGAGATAGAGAGATAGAGAGATAGAGAGATAGAGAGATAGAGAGATAGAGAGATAGAGAGAGATAGAGAGATAGAGAGATAGAGAGATAGAAAGATAGAGAGATAGAGAGATAGAGAGATAGAGAGATAGAGAGATAGAGAGATAGAGAGATAGAGAGATAGAGAGATAGAGAGATAGAGAGATAGAGAGATAGAGAGATAGAGAGATAGAGAGATAGAGAGATAGAGAGATAGAGAGATAGAGAGATAGAGAGATAGAGAGATAGAGAGATAGAGAGATAGAGAGATAGAGAGATAGAGAGATAGAGAGATAGAGAGATAGAGAGATAGAGAGATAGAGAGATAGAGAGATAGAGAGATAGAGAAATAGAGAGATAGAGAGATAGAGAGATAGAGAGATAGAGAGATAGAGAGATAGAGAGATAGAGAGATAGAGAGATAGAGAGATAGATACTAGAGAGTGAGAGAGATAGAGAGATAGAGAGATAGAGAGATAGAGAGATAGAGAGATAGAGAGATAGAGAGATAGAGAGATAGAGAGATAGAAAGATAGAGAGATAGAGAGATAGAGAGATAGAGAGATAGAGAGATAGAGAGATAGAGAGATAGAGAGATAGAGAGATAGAGAGATAGAGAGATAGAGAGATAGAGAGATAGAGAGATAGAGAGATAGAGAGATAGAGAGATAGAGAGATAGAGAGATAGATAGATAGAGAGATAAAGAGATAGAGAGATAGAGAGATAGAGAGATAGAGAGATAGAGAGATAGAGAGATAGAGAGATAGAGAGATAGAGAGATAGAGAGATAGAGAGATAGAGAGATAGAGAGATCGAGAGATAGAGAGATAGAGAGATAGAGAGATAGAGAGATAGAGAGATAGAGAGATAGAGAGATAGAGAAATAGAGAAATAGAAAGATAGAGAGATAGAGAGATAGAGAGATAGAGAGATAGAGAGATAGAGAGATAGAGAGATAGAGAGATAGAGAGATAGAGAGATAGAAAGATAGAGAGATGAAGAGATAGAGAGATAGAGAGATAGAGAGATAGAGAGATAGAGAGATAGAGAGATAGAGAGATAGAGAGATAGAGAGATAGAGAGATAGAGAGATAGAGAGATAGAAATATGGTGAGATAGAGAGATAGAGAGATCGAGAGATAAAGAGATAGAGATAGAGAGATAGAGAGATAGAGAGATAGAGAGATAGAGAGATAGAGAGATAGAGAGATAGAGAGATAGAGAGATAGAGAGATAGAGAGATAGAGAGATAGAGAGATAGAGAGATAGAGAGATAGAGAGATAGAGAGATAGAGAGATAGAGAGATAGAGAGATAGAGAGATAGAGAGATAGAGAGATAGAGAGATAGAGAGATAGAGAGATAGAGAGATAGAGAGATAGAGAGATAGAGAGATAGAGAGATAGAGAGATAGAGAGATAGAGAGATAGAGAGATAGAGAGATAGAGAGATAGAGAGATAGAGAGATAGAGAGATAGAGAGATAGAGAGATAGAGAGATAGAGAGATAGAGAGATAGAGAGATAGAGAGATAGAGAGATAGAGAGATAGAGAGATAGAGAGATAGAGAGATAGAGAGATAGAGAGATAGAGAGATAGAGAGATAGAGAGATAGAGAGATAGAGAGATAGAGAGATAGAGAGATAGAGAGATGGAGAGATAGAGAGATAGAGAGATAGAGAGATAGAGAGATAGAGAGATAGAGAGATAGAGAGATAGAGAGATAAAGAGATAGAGAGATAGAGAGATAGAGAGATAGAGAGATAGAGAGATAGAGAGATAGAGAGATAGAGAGATAGAGAGATAGAGAGATAGAGAGATAGAGAGATAGAGATAGAGAGATAGAGAGATAGAGAGATAGAGAGATAGAGAGATAGAAAGATAGAGTGATAAAGAGATAAAGAGATAGAGAGATAAAGAGATAGAAAGATAGACGGATAGAGGGATAGAAAGGCAGAGAGATAGAGAGATAGAGAGATGGAGAGATAGAGAGATAGAGAGATAGAGAGATAGAGAGATAGAGAGATAGAGAGATAGAGAGATAGAGAGATAGAGAGATAGAGAGATAGAGAGATAGAGAGATAGAGAGATAGAAAGATAGAGAGATAGAGAGATAGAGAGATAGAGAGATAGAGAGATAGAGAGATAGAGAGATAGAGAGATAGAGAGATAGAGAGATAGAGAGATAGAGAGATAGAGAGATAGAGA
>CAXAQZ010000747.1:0-10418 GCA_963971145.1 Sussaba pulchella
CAAACGAATATTTGCACATCGGTTCCGTTGACCACACAGATGTTTTATGAATCATAATATTTATGATCGGATGTGAATTCGTAAAGATAATAGATGTTGAAAAAACGCGTTTTTTCGAAATTTCCATATCGATGCTGGCCACAGTAGAGCTCCAGCGAGCCCGCTGATTGGCTAGGCAATACTCGCATCGTTCTTCATAGCCTAACTTCATTCCGATGTCGAGTCGTTCGCTTTGACGACAGGGGCGGATCTAACGGATCTAAGCGGTGTTTCCAAACAGGGGCGGATCTAACGGATCTAAGCGGTGTTTCCAATAACTTTTTTTTATTGATTGATTTCACGTGCGAACGATATTTTTTTCATGAGTGCATTTTTTATTTAACGTTCAATAATGTTAGCAGGATTGATCTACTGCTGATTTCATCAATCACGTCGGATTAATAATTCTGGATACTTGTATTTGGGCGCGAAATTAAGATATTTGTGAATGTGGAGGTTAGGTCGGATGACGTGGTTATGCCCGGTGATTTTGTTTTATTTATGATTATCAACTGATTTCACGTACGAACGAAATTCTTTAATGAGTTCATTCTTTTTTATTCAACGTATGATAATGTTATCAGGATTGTGAAAAACGTGAATATGGATGTTTATCTAGACGATGTGGTTATGCCCAGTGATATTGTCTACCTCGGTGGAATTGGCAATTTGAAAGAAAAAAAATTGTTGTCGGACTCAATTTTTTACTTTATCCTCCAACCGACAAAATTTTTAGACAAAGCGATTTGTCAGAATGCACAATATGTATATTTGTTTTCATTGTTTTTCCTATATGAGTCAGGTCCTTTTCGAAGCAGCATTCATTCAGCGTTCACTCGTCGAAGCAGCATTCATTCAATGTTCACTCGCTTAAGACATATTCAAAACTTGTAATGACTGGAAAGGACGAGCGGAATGCGCTGACATCTGGTCAAGGCTACGTCGAGCCGCGCTCAAAAAACTGTACAATGAACAGAAATTTGGTCTATGCTACATAGAGCCACGCTTAAAATCTCCATAATGCACTGAGATTTGGTCAAGGCTCTATTAAGCCGCCCTCAAGACTCCACGATGGGCTGACAATTTGTCATGGCTACATGGAGCCGCGCTGAACAATCACATGATGCACTGACATTTTGCTGAGACTGTACTCAACTGCGCCCAAGGACAACCAGCATGTGCCGCAGCTAGTCGATACTTTTAAAGTCTTGGCACATCAAATTTCCATACAGTGGTCACGTTTTACGATATTGAATCGATAAACAATAGTACATTATGACACTAGTAGGTAAAATTGTTTTGTGACGTGGACGTCTTGTTCGAGCTAAATGATTCCAATCATTGGCGGACGTGGAGAAAATTATATCGAATTATCTTTAAAAAGTATGAAATAAAATAAATTTAAAAAATTAAAAAAAACTCCCGGCTGGAGTAAAAATCGAACACAAAAATCGTAATCTGATAGAAAGCATGAATAAAATTCATGAATCTAAAAAGTATACAACAAAAAAGGATGAAATAATTCAAGAAGTCATCTTAGTTTATTCATAGTTTGAATTATGATCGTTCGTTTGTATGAGTTCAATTTTTTGAATCGTGGTAATTTCCTCACTGCCCTCAATTCAGTCGGGAGACGTCATTCATTAAACATAAAGATGATATAGGATATAGATGTTTAACAGTGCAAAGAAGACGCCATTAATTGAACATGAAGACGATCTGGATTTAGATGTTCGACGATACGAAAGAAAACGTCCTCCGACTTATGTTTAATGAATGACGTCTCCCGACTGAATTGAGGGCAGTGAGGAAATTACCACGATTCAAAAAATTGAACTCATACAAACGAACGATCATAATTCAAACTATGAATAAACTAAGATGACTTCTTGAATTATTTCATCCTTTTTTGTTGTATACTTTTTAGATTCATGAATTTTATTCATGCTTTCTATCAGATTACGATTTTTGTGTTCGATTTTTACTCCAGCCGGGAGTTTTTTTAAATTTTTTAAATTTATTTATTGTAAATCTCGTGGCTCTCTTGCTAATTCCCTGAGACATCGAATGGCCAAAAAAGGAGCACAGCTCGTGCCATAGGTGACGGTGTTCAAGTCGTAGAGCTTGACAGTCTCCTGCTCGCTTCTTCGCCATAGTATGCGCTGCAAAGCGCGGTCTTGTTCGTCTATAACAATTTGACGGTACATCATAGCCACGTCTGCGGTCATCACATATACGTGAGTTCTAAATCGAAGAATGATATCAAGAAGATCCCGCTGTAAATTCGGCCCTGGCATAAGTTTGTCGTTTAGCGATGTACCGAGAGTCGTTTTAGCGGACGCATCAAACACGACCCGCAGTTTCGTCGTTACGCTGTCCGGTCTCACTACTGCCTGATGAGGGAGTATGTAGCTTCCGGCTCTTCGAATTTTACTATCTTTCGATAGAGACATGTGGTTTTGTCGCACGTAATCGTCCATGAAGTTTAGGTATTGTTCTTTTAACGTTGAATTTTTAGCGAATCTTCGCTCAAGCGAGAAGAATCTACGTAGTGCCTGCTCGTATGAATCTCCGAGCTTAACATCATTTCTCTGTGGCAGTCGAACGATAAATCGTCCCTCTCGATCTCTTTTGACGGTTTTAGTAAAATATTCTTCGCAATATTTCTCTTCATCGGTATATTGAAGCGTTTCCGGTAGTTCTTCATGCTTCCAGAATCTCTCAATTTGTTGATTTAACACGTCGTTGGTTACGGCTAGATGAGTCGCTGACGAACTTCGGCTCGTTCCGGAAACCTCGCCACCGATTTTCCACCCCAATCGCGTATTTTGCAGTGCTGGTTGACCTTGAACCCTATTTTTCGGTGCCCCAACGACAAGTTTCCAAAATAGCCCCGCTCCTATTAGCAAGTCGATTTTATCCGGCTTGTCGAAAACTGGATCAGCCAGTTGCATATTCTTTGGGACCAATATATGCTCCGTATCGATTTGCGTCTGTGGCAACCGTTCCGTAATAGTCGGTAATACCAAACATTCAATATTTCCCGTGAAATCCCCATGCACCGCTTCGATCCGGATTTCTGCTACCTTTCCGGCATTCGTTTTCGACTGGTTTATTCCGCTGATCGCTCGATGCTCTGTTCTACATCGTAGATTTAGTTTCCTTGCAAAATTTTCTGTGACCAGGTTGGACTGAGATCCGGGATCCAATAGTGCTCTACAACCGTGAGGGGTTCCATCGCTGCCGTACGCGTTGACTCGCGCGGTCGATAGAATTACATTCGTTGTTGATCTATTTGCGTAAAAAATACTAATAGCGCTATCAACGTCATTGAAATTCGCCGAAGTGCTTGACTCCTCCGTATTTTCCTCGGTACAGGACGTGACTATTGCTAGCGCCTCTGCGTCTTGTTCTCCCTTCGAATGAGACTCCGTGTCTCGATGCAATAACGTATTATGACGTGCCCCGCATTTTCTACACGCTGAGGACTTGCAATCTTTCGCGAAATGCCCTGACCCGAGGCAATTAATGCACAATCGTTTGCTTACGATTTCCGTTTTTCTTTCAGCTGGCGAGAGTTTTTGTAGTTCTTCGCACTTATAAATCGAATGAGCTCCCCTACAGATTTTACATTCCTGCGTAGTGACGCTCAAAGACACTTTTTTTCTGTCTTTTTCTTCTCCGTCGGTTTGAAATTCGTTTGTTTTCCTTTTCCCTGATTGAGGACTCTCAAAGTATTACAACGATCGGTTAAAAATTTTAAGAACTCTTCCATCGTTGGCATGTTATCTGCGGTACGATCCTTTATTGCATTCTGCCAGTCTCTTTGCTCCGCAAAATCAATTTTCTTCTTTGCGAGATGAAGAATCACCGTTTCCCATTGGTTTACCGGTTGACCTAATGATTCTAGCGATGTCATGTGAGTCCTAATATGCCACACGAATTGTCTGATGGAGTCCGCTTTATTTTCCTTCGTAATAACCGGAAAATCCAAGAGTTCGTCCAAATGACTCTCGATAATAATTATTTTATTATCGTACGTATCTTTTAAAAGTTTCCACGCATGAGGATAATTCTCGTTTGATATTTTATACCCCTGAATTACATTGAGAGCCTCGTCTCTGAGTACGCCAACCAAATACTGATGTTGTTGCATCGGCGTGAGATCTCGTTCCGCATGAATGGTTGTCTCAAAACTGTCTTTAAAAAACATCCATTTAGTGAGTTCACCGCTGAATTCCGGAAGTTTCATTTCAGGTAGCTTCGGCCGATGCCTCGGTACATCCTGAACCCGCTGCACGTTGCGTGCTTCTTGTACATTATTCGCATTTTCATTTTCATTATTGTGCGCGACCCGTTCAAACTCGATTATTTCCCGAGCCATTCCCGCGGCTTTATAATAATTCGTCTCGAAAATTATTCTTTCGCCTTCAGCTTCCTCCTGTTGCTGCTCGAATAATACGTCGTCATCTGTCGGTTTTAACTCGATCGCGGTTTGTACCTCGTCGAACGCTGCCCAACACTTCTCAAGCTTGTCGAGCCTGATTTGTGCGTCCACGCCTGTCTTTGGACCCGGCGTTTCGAAAAAGCTTACGATACGAGTGACTTGCCCCTTTATTATAGCACGCTTTTGTTTTAAAGTTTTGGATTCTGCCATTTTATTTGACAGTAAGGACAGGAATATCGTAAGATAGGGATGGGTAATTAGCGATCCACTCGCCTGTTATTCTCTGCCCCACGTTGTGTAGAACGCCTTGTTTCGTGCGATTTCTCGCAGGTGACAAAGATCCGCTGTGTCTTGCCGTGTGCGCGACAGAGATGCCCTGCGTCTTCGCGATAGTCCGCTCGACGCGCCTTGCCTCGTCGTTGACGATAGAGAGAGATAGACGTACTGCGCCTTCTCGATTGTTCGTTCGAAGCGCCTCGCTTCGCCGCCGAACGAGAGAGAGAGATAGACGTAACGTTCCGCGTCTTACGGCTTGCGAAAGAGAGAGATGCTTCTCGATCTTTTCTACGTAAGTTTTACGTCTCGATTGGTCGTTGGAAGCGCCTCGCTTCGCCGTTGAATATGAGAGAGAGATGGAAATAACGTTTCGCGTCTTACGGCTTGCGAAAGAAAGAGATGCTTCTCGATCTTTCTACGTAAGTTTTACTTCACGTATTTCGCTTTGTGAGACCTTGCGTCGTCACTCTGTTGTTCAATTTGAACAGTTTTTTCGATTCGAAACACTTTTTTCGATACGAGACACTTTTATTCGATTGTTTCACGATTATTCATCACGTGGAACGAAGTCCATGCTGGCCGGTGCTTGTCGAACCGCGCTTTTTCCTCGTCCACACGATTTTTTTTCACAGCTTTTTGTTACAAACTCTTTTTCTCAGCATCGTGTGTCTTTTGCTTCTTGTTGGGTGCCAATGTTTTTTGTGGGTAGGAAAGAAATAAACCACTTTGTACCATTTCGATTAATAAACTCTTTCCTGATCGAAGAACGGGAGCCTCAGACACCCGCTCGTAGCCATCTTTATTTTTCAACTAACTCGCTTACACGCGGGAGCCCGTCTCGAAGTTTCCGCGCAGGGCTACCAACTATTGCTCGTGAAAACCACTACAATTCTTAACAATACTAGTATGATTAAATTGGTAGAAAATTACGATTCCTAGGGTTACAAGCATTTATTCAAGTTGTATGTACAAAGCTTGAAATAAAATTGGTGTATTATTCGTCAATGTCCATCCTTTAATAATCCAACACCGAAATAGCCAAACCACCATACAAAAATTCAATTTGTTTCGTTATCGGCCTCAGAGCGCGAGGGGCCGTATGCTGCTCTTGGATCCGTTCCACTCAGCTCGTATCGCGACCCCACTTGCGGCTCCGAGCCAATCACGAAGCTCCTACCAGGACCTACGAATCTGGACGACGAGGGACGTAGGAGAAAGCTTCGACACGGGGGAAAAAGCTCGCTCGCTAAGATTCTGCCGGTTCGACGCCATTATCGCCATCGTGACTCTCGTGCTTGACAGGCTCTGTGCATCGTTCGTGAAAATTCGCTATCGAAGATTCCAATCCGTAGTGATTTTAGTGAAACTGTAGTTCGATCCATCGTGAATTGATACTCGTTCGTGTTCGACGAGAAAATATACTCGCCCGTGGCTAACACCAGGGAGAAAAAGTGGTGGTAAAATCTGTTCGAACCTTTTTTTGAAAACGAAACCCGTACGTCTCAGTTCCCTTTCCCCTCGACCCCCCCAGGATCCCGCTCTACACGAAACACAATTCATTGAAATTTGTTTGTTAAATTTCATTACTATATTGATTTTATTTTGAACCAGTAAATAGCTATTAAAGATTCTTCTCTTATTTTTAATGACATTTTTACTGAAAAATCAATGTGTTCAATTTAATTACGATATTAATTTTATTTTAAACCAGTAAATAACTATTTAAAATTCTTCTCCAATTTTTTATGAAATTTTCACTTAAAAAATTAATTTGTTTAATTCAATTATTATATTAATTTTATTTCAAACCAGTACACAGGGTGTTCAATTTCCATCTTACATCTAATTTCTCTCGAAAAATACTACTCCGATCGAAAATTGAGTATAACAAAACTTGAAGGGCCTGGAAGAGGACGTACAAAAAAATTTTTTTTTTCGGTCGAAAATCCAAAATGTCGGTTTTAAGGTGACTAACATGTTTTTTTAAATGGAACCATACGTATTTCTTCGCATCAAAAATTTTGTCATGTAAAAACTGACAACTTTTGTGGAAAATTTTTTTCGATCAAATTCATAATTTCTAGGTTAGAACACAATTTTTCAATTAACTATTTTAGCGTTATCCAGGATGTACCACGAGGAGGTAAAGTCGTTAACATCCCATGTGTAAGTGTAAGTGTAAGTGTAAGTGTAAGTGTAAGTGTAAGTGTAAGTGTAAATGTAAGTGTAAGTGTAAGTGTAAGTGTAAGTGTAAGTGTAAGTGTAAGTGTAAGTGTAAGTGTAAGTGTGAGTGTGAGTGTGAGTGTGAGTGTGAGTGTGAGTGTGAGTGTGAGTGTAAGTGTAAGAGTAAGTTTAAGAGTAAGTGCAAGTGTCAGTGTAAGTGCGTGCGTGTGAAACACTCACAAAGATTAGGTTTCGGCGGCTCGTCACTTCCGCAGTATTCTTCGACTCCAAACCCTCTTTGTGACCGTACTCCGACCGGTCTCCGTGACCGTTCTCGATTCTTTTGTCCCCTCTCTTACGCTCGAAAACGACTCACCACTGCGTGCCAGTCTCGTCTCGAACGCCACAGAAGCAACATCAGTTTTTTATACCTTTTACAAGATTTTTCCGATATTAATAGATAATATTTTCATACGCTATTTGTAACGTGTTTCAATAATTTTCAACCAGACGATCCTCCATTAGTTTTAAGATTTTCAGACACGTATTGTGTCAACAAACCCTTACTCTTTTTTTGAATCGTCGAAAGTTTTGGAACGCAAGCACGTTATAGCGAAAGTCGAGTGTAGAAGTTATGAGACGTTTTCAACCCCCCTCTCAATAGGTAACCACTTGAGATATTCTCTTACAAACAGTCGATGGCTTTGAGAGCCGAGTTCAGGCATGCTTAAACATGAATGGTGGAATATTTGAACATCTTTAGAAAGGGTTCGGAGTACGGTCACAGAGAGGGTTTGAAGTCAAAAATAACTGCGGAAGTGACGAGCCGCAGATACCTAATCTTTGTGAGTGTTCCACACGCACGCACTTACACTTACACTTGCACTTCTTCTTAAACTAACACTCACACTCACACTTACACTTACACTTACACTTACACTTACATTTACACTTACACTTACACTTACACTTACACTTACACTTACACTTACACTTACACTTACACTTACACTTACACTTACACTTACACTTACACTTACACTTACACTTACACTTACACTTACACTTACACTTACACTTACACTTACACTTACACTTACACTTACACTTACACTTACACTTACACTTACACTTACACTTACACTTACACTTACACTTACACTTACACTTACACTTACACTTACACTTACACTTACACTTACACTTACACTTACACTTACACTTACACTTACACTTACACTTACACTTACACTTACACTTACACTTACACTTACACTTACACTTACACTTACACTTACACTTACACTTACACTTACACTTACACTTACACTTACACTTACACTTACACTTACACTTACACTTACACTTACACTTACACTTACACTTACACTTACACTTACACTTACACTTACACTTACACTTACACTTACACTTACACTTACACTTACACTTACACTTACACTTACACTTACACTTACACTTACACTTACACTTACACTTACACTTACACTTACACTTACACTTACACTTACACTTACACTTACACTTACACTTACACTTACACTTACACTTACACTTACACTTACACTTACACTTACACTTACACTTACACTTACACTTACACTTACACTTACACTTACACTTACACTTACACTTACACTTACACTTACACTTACACTTACACTTACACTTACACTTACACTTACACTTACACTTACACTTACACTTACACTTACACTTACACTTACACTTACACTTACACTTACACTTACACTTACACTTACACTTACACTTACACTTACACTTACACATGAGATGTTAATGACTTTACCTCCTCGTGGTACCAGGGATGGGCATAATGTATTAAAAAAAAACAAAAACAAAATTCTGTTTCACTCAGTATTTATTAACGATTCAAATAACGAATGAATTTTCACTCATTATTTGAATCGGAAATAAATACTGAATGAAAAATCACTTGTATTTCCATCGGAAATAAATACAGAGTGAAAAACCACTCGTTATTTTAATCGGAAATAAATAATGAATGAAAAACCACTTGTATTTTAATCGGAAATAAATACTGAATGGAAAAGAATTTAGTATTTAAATGGGAGCTAAATACAAAATTCTTTTCCATTCCATATTTATTTCGGGGTCAAATACAAGCTACATAACCACTCGGCCGGTGTCTTGTTTACAAATAGTTCGTCACTCGAGCCTCACCGGGGCGCCGAGTGAAGACCGAGAAGCATTTATTTTAATTTCGAAACGAATGAAAAACCATTTAAATGGTGAGTATTTCAAATACTTTTCCATTGGAACTCTTCCGAAAAAGAATTAATGCAAATTCTCAGTGAGTGTCTCCTACATTTTTTTATTTTCTTTAGGAAATTTAACATTTGTCGAAATAAATTCGTAGTAGATTGAAAAAAAAAATCTTAAATTTTTGGAATAAAAAAAAATTTCAACTTTTTTTGGGAATTTTTTTTCGAAATTTTTTTATTTTTTTTTATTTTTTATTTATTTATTTATTTATATTTTTTTTGTGACTGTCGGTATGTGTCGGGGGTTGTGCGCGCTGCGAAAACAGTTCTTGAGTTCATGTTCATGATGATGGTCTTATGAACGTCTCCTATTAAACTTAATTGAAACTTTAACTCCAATTCTCAGAAGATGACAGCACTTTAGCTGTCGGCTGTGGAGATATAACCTCCACCTCGGTTTATTCTTCCGATGCTTACAGTTTTCGTGGCACGGGAGCTGAGTTTGTCACTTTTTGCTTCGTTATAGAAGAAGTTTTGTTTTCATGAGAACATTTTTTTCGAGATGTTCATGAAAACGTGTTTAGAATGTCCCAAAACATCTAAAAATCACATTCAGAAAAAATGTCCGGATGTGTGTGTGTGTGTGTGTTTGTATGTAGCATTGGTTTAACCATCATAACTTGAGAACGGCTTGAGACATCAAGCTGAAACTTATCACACATGTGAAGGGTTCCAGGTGCCTTGCTTCATTTAATTTTCGGAAAAATCCATGCAGTTCTTCTGTTTTTACGTGATTTCTAAATTCTTCAAAAATCGGTTTTTTTTTATATCTCGCAAAATTTTCAAGATATCGAGCTCAATTCCAGTCAAATGCTGTACTCCATGCTGTACTCCTTTAGGAAGATGATTGGTACTGAATTTGAGCGAAATCCATGCACATCTTTTTTTTAAAGATATTTGAAATTGGTCGAAAAGTGTCGTGCGCACTCTAGCTTGCGGAATTTTCGAGATATCCGGCTAAAATTTAGTTCCAAGTAGCACTATTATCGAAAGATGTTTCGTATTAAATTTAGGCAAAATCCATCGGGGCGTTTAAATTTGATGCGACTTTCAATTTTTTAGATTTGACATGGAATTCACCATATATTTATTTTGGACTAGATCGATTTACGAACGAATTTTATATGAAAACAAGGGTTCAAAGTTCAACCTTGCACATTGCTCCC
>CAXAQZ010000748.1:0-31464 GCA_963971145.1 Sussaba pulchella
AGTACCTACGAGTTAGAGAAATTAAAAAGTTATTAGTATTTTAATTGGCAAATCTTTCTCGCGTGAAAAAGTGAAAACGACCGTTATCGCTGTCAACGCGTCCCACGGTAGCGCCGACGGGCCAACGGCGGCAAGCGAGGGCATCGCTGTCACGGTCAAGCGCCGGCAGCGCCGTGCGGCGTCGGCGGTAAAAACGGCAACCTAGATCGGTAGGCCGGAAAGCGCGGCACGATGGACAGTACAGCGGAGTACGATGAATATAAATGTTCAGCGTGCAAAAAAGCTATAAAAAACCAAGTGGTACGTTGTAAGACATGCCCAAAACTGTTTTACCATCCGGGATGTGCCAGTAAACATCGGGTATTGGATAAAAATAGGGAATTGGTGCAATGTAGTGGCCAACTCGAAAAATTTACGGCAGAAGAAACAACGCTGAAGACGTCAACGCCAGCGGGAGGAGGGAGAGATCGGTTGGCATCAACAGGATCGATTATCGGCATCAGATCGATCGGTGCGGCAACAGCATTCGAAGGAAAAATAGACTGGATAGTGAAGACAGTGAAAGAAATGAAAGATGAACTTGTATGTAAGACGGAAATTAAGCAGGTGATTACGGAAATAGTTAGAGAAGAAATGGAAGAGGTGAAAAAGGAGATACAAACAATAAAGAATATGTTACAAGAGGGAAATTCGAACACAGTAATAGAAGGTAGAGATACATACAGTGGAAAAGTTAAACAGAAAAAACAAGAGAAGGTTATCATCATCAGGTCTGAGGAACCGCAAGAAAGTGAAACCACGAAGAAGATGTTAAAAGAAAAAGTTGATATAAAGAACATGGCGGTGGGAGTAACAAGACTGAAAAAGGGCAGCAAAGGAACCGTTATTGTAGGATGCGAAACGGAAGAAGAGGCCGACAAATTGAAGATCGCAGTCCAAGAAAAGATGGGAACAGGCTTCAAAGTCACGGAGCCAGGGCAATACAGGCCAAAAATAAAAGTTGCTAACGTGGAACGAGAAGAACTTGCGCTGGAAGACGATGAACTGATCGAAACCATCAAGAAGCAGAACGAGATAGTGGGAACACAGAATCAAGAGATGAAGATCGTTAAAAGAATAAAAAAAGAACGGGAGGGCTCCTTGATCATGATGGTTGATGCAAGAACTCATGAACAAATACTGAGCAGGGGTAAACTTAACGTAGGATGGAAAAAGTGCCCGGTATACAACCATTTCAGTGTAAAGCGATGTTTTAAGTGCTGGGGTTACCACCATATAGCGAAAAATTGTAATAGAGACGTGACATGCCACAAATGTGCGGGAAACCACGAAGCGGAGAAATGCACTGCAGATAAAAGCAAGTGTGCGAATTGCGAGGCGAAGAATCGAACATACAAGCTGGAGATTAATGTAGAACACGATGCACTTGACAGAGAATGCCCGATATATAAAAGAGCGATACAAGAGGAAAAGAGGAGAGCGGGCTGCGATGTATAGCAACTACGGAATAAAAGATTCACTAGCCAAAGAGTAGAATCACGGGGGAAGATAAGCAGTGCAACCAAGTGCGATGAATCACTCCTGTGTCTCAATGCAAGAAGCCTACTTAAAAACATTGATGAAATACACGAGGCCGTTTTACAAAGGATGAAACCGGCAATCCTAGCGCTTACGGAGACGAGGACAACAGAAGACGTTGAGGATATCGAAATAAGGATTGGAGGATACACACTACTACGTTGCGACTCGGAAAACCGACGGACCGGTGGCGTGGCGATGTACATAAAGGACGGAATTAAACATAAAATAAAACTAGTCAGGAAATTGGACAATAACTGTTGGTGTCTCGCAATTAATGTTAGTACCCAGTACTATGTCGGGAGTATCGCGGTAGTTTACCACTCGCCAAGCGCGAGTGACGCCATGTTTCTACAATTTTTGGATGAAACAATGGACGAACTATACAACGAAGGAACATGTGTGTGCGTGGGTGATTTTAATATAAACGTTGGCATTAGTAGCTTCTACGCAAACAAATTATTGGGTATGTTTAATGAGCTAGGAATGAAACAATGCGTAGACACAGAAACGAGAGTTGAAGAGGGGTCGAGAACGACAATTGACCTAGTATTTAGTAACTCAAAACTGGACACGCTCGTACACGACAAGCCTAAAATAACTGACCACGCAATAATCGAAGTAAAAATGGGTATCGAACGAAGTGATAACTCAAATAGACGTAAGACGATAAGGAATTTTAAGAAATTTAACGAAACGAAATATGTGAATAAGCTGAAACAGATACGACCGACTCTAATAGACGTAAACAGTGACGAAACGACATTTAACAATAACGTAAAAAAAGTACTCAGCACGATAATCCAATGTCTCGATCAAGAAGTGCCTTACGTGACAATAAATATAGGTAATAACAATAATACAAAGAAATGGATAAACGCGGAAGTGAAAATGTACATGGAACGCCGGGATAAAAGTTTCCAACTGGCGAAAATCAATGGTGATCACGCAGAGTGGGTAAAATATAGAAAACTAAGGAACGAGGTAGTTAGTGCAATAAGACGTGCCAAAAAATCTTATTATAACGAAAGAATCGACCGAAACCGGAATGATGGTGCAAAAATGTGGAAGACTCTGAAATCAATCATCAACAACAAGGAGAATGAGACGAACTACGAAAGAGGAATATTATTTGGTGACAATTTGGTGACTGGTGAAAGAATCATTGCAGAGGAGTTTAATAAATATTATATAAACAGTATAAACGAAATAGTGACGAGTATCGAAGCGTATGACGACCGGGAAGAGCTAGCGGAGCCAAACACGGCAGCGATGGTGAACTTCCAGGAGATCAGTGCAGAGGATATTGGGGACCTGTTAAAGAATTTACCGAAGAAAAAAGGTACCAAAGAAGGGATATCGACAAATGTCATGAGATGCGCATTCGAGGCCCTCCAAAATGAAATTACAAAAATCATAAATGACTCATTTAAGTATGGATTCTTTCCTAAGGAATGGAAAAGATCTGAAATTATCCCCATACCAAAAGTCAAAAAGACCATGCAAGCCGCGGAATTCAGGCCCATTAACATGCTACCACTACCGGAAAAGATAATAGAACTCGCAGCAAAAAAACAACTAATACGGCACCTGGAAGAAAACGAAATGTTAACGGACAGGCAATTTGGATTTAGAGAAGGAAGGTCGTGCGAAGGCGCGATACAAATGATTCTTACTGAGTGGAACCAAAGAATCAGCGAAGGAAAGATCATTGGGGCAATCTTCATCGATCTGAAGAGAGCATTTGAGACGGTCGACAGAAATATCCTGCTAGGGAAACTGCCTAGGTTCGGAATAGGGGGCGTGGTACTCGAGTGGTTTAAATCGTATTTAAATGACCGTTCGCAAGTAGTAGTCGTCGGGGAGAAAATATCGTCGGAACAAGGAACGGAATACGGAGTGCCTCAGGGTTCGGTATTAGGACCAATCCTATTCATAATGTATATTAACGATATCATCGACAGTGTCGGGAATCAAGCGGAAGTAGTATTGTTTGCGGACGACATGATTGTATATGTAGATGGTCGCGGGTCCGAGGAGATCGAATACAAAATGAACGAGTGTTTAAATAAAATTGAAGTGTGGTTGGGGAAAAATAAACTTAAAATGAATGCGAAGAAAACGAAGTTTATGACTTTTAAAGGAATTAGAGATCCAAGAGGTGAAACCGTGAAGGTAGTGGCAAAGTCCGGGGAGGAGATTGAAAAAATCGAAATAATAAAATATCTGGGGATAATATTAGATAGCAAGCTAACACTTAAGGCGCATAGAGAATACGTGGTGAAGAAGGTAGGAAAAAAAATAAGCTTCCTTAATAGAATAGGATCTTATTTATCGCCGGCAACGCGGTGCACAGTATACAAAACGATTATAGCTCCTCACCTGGAATACTGCGGCACGGTGCTGTTGAATATGAACAGTACCGATAGGGCGGGACTACAGAAAATGCAAAATAGGGCGATGAGGGTGATACTTCAATGTAACCGAAGGACGTCGATAGACGCCATGCTTGAATGTTTATGCTTCATGAGCGTGGAAGAACGAATAAAATATAAAGTTTTAATATTTATCTTTAAAATGATAGAAGCGGAGAGAGCCAAAGAAGTGAACGATAGGGCAGTGCAATTTGTGGGAGAAAGGAGCGGACGATGTACGAGAAATGCAAGCAACATAAATATAAGGTTTAGGGGAAGTGCAAAAGGACAAAAAGACTTGTATTATGAGGGGTTCAAACTGTATAACGAAACTCCGAACGAGGTCAGAAATGCCAGAAACCTAAAAGAATTTAAAAGAAAAGCTATAGAATATATATTGGATAAGCGTAGGAGAAGGACAGCATTGTAAGGCGGTACATACCAAAGAAAAATGCACTAAGACTGAAAAACCAATGAATAGACTGAATGTTAAGACTGAAATATAAGCAAATATGTTTAAACTATTGTAAACGCTGACCGTGGTTAAATATAGCGGAGAACGCTAAATAAATGAATCAATCAATCAATCAATCAATCAATATCTCTCTATCTCTCTATCTCTCTATCTCCCTATCTCTCTATCTCTCTATTTCTCTATCTCTCTATCTCTCTATCTCTCTATCTCTCTATCTCTCTATCTCTCTATCTCTCTATCTCGCTATCTCTCTATCTCTCTATCTCTCTATCTCTCTATCTCTCTATCTCTCTATCTCTCTATATCTCTATCTCTCTATCTCTCTATCTCTCTATCTCTCTATCTCTCTATCTCTCTATCTCTCTATCTCGCTATCTCGCTATCTCTCTATCTCTCTATCTCTCTATCTCTCTATCTCTCTATCTCTCTATCTCTCTATCTTTCTATCTCTCTATCTCTCTATCTCTCTATCTCTCTATCTCTCTATCTCTCTATCTCTCTATCTCTCTATCTCTCTATCTCTCTATCTCTCTATCTCTCTATCTCTCTATCTCTCTATCTCTCTATTTCTCTATCTCTCTATCTCTCTATCTCTCTATCTCTCTATCTCTCTATCTCTCTATCTCTCTATCTCTCTATCTCTCTATCTCTCTATCTCTCTATCTCTCTATCTCTCTATCTCTCTATCTCTCTATATCTCTATCTCTCTATCTCTCTATCTCTCTATCTCTCTATCTCTCTATCTCTCTATCTCTCTATCTCTCTATCTCTCTATCTCTCTATCTCTCTATCTCTCTATCTCTCTATCTCTCTATCTCTCTATCTCTCTATCTCTCTATCTCTCTATCTCTCTATCTCTCTATCTCTCTATCTCTCTATCTCTCTATCTCTCTATCTCTCTATCTCTCTATCTCTCTATCTCTCTATCTCTCTATCCCTCTATCTCTCTATCTCTCTATCTCTCTATCTCTCTATCTCTCTATCTCTCTATCTCTCTATCTCTCTATCTCTCTATCTCTCTATCTCTCTATCTCTCTATCTCTCTATCTCTCTATCTCTCTATCTCTCTATCTCTCTATCTCTCTATCTCTCTATCTCTCTATCTCTCTATCTCTCTATCTCTCTATCTCTCTATCTCTCTATCTCTCTATCTCTCTATCTCTCTATCTCTCTATCTCTCTATGTCTCTATCTCTCTATCTCTCTATCTCTCTATCTCTCTATCTATCCATCTCTCTATCTCTCTATCTCTTTATCTCTTTATCTCTCTATCTCTCTATCTCTCTATCTCTCCATCTCTCTATCTCTCTATCTCTCTATCTCTCTATCTCTCCATCTCTATCTCTATCTCTCTATCTCTCTATCTCTCTATCTCTCTATTTCTCTATCTCTCTAACTCTCTATCTCTCTGTCTCTTTATCTCTTTATTTCTCTATCTCTCTATCTCTCTATCTCTCTATCTCTCTATCTCTCTATCTCTCTATCGCTCTATCTCTCTATCTCTCTATCTCTTTATCTCTCTATCTCTCTATCTCTCTATTTCTCTATCTCTCTATCTCTCTATCTCTCTATCTCTCTATCTCTCTATCTCTCTGTCTCTCTATCTCTCTATCTCTCTATCTCTCTATCTCTCTATCTCTCTATCTCTCTATCTCTCTATCTCTCTATCTCTCTATCTCTCTATCTCTCTATCTCTCTATCTCTCTATCTCTCTATCTCTCTATCTCTTTATCTCTCTATCTCTCTATCTCTCTATCTCTCCATCTCTCTATCTCTCTATCTCTCTATCTCTCTATCTCTCTATCTCTCTATCTCTCTATCTCTCTATCTCTCTATCTCTCTATCTCTCTATCTCTCTATCTCTCTATCTCTCTATCTCTATATTTCTCTATCTCTCTATATCTCTATATCTCTATTTCTCTATCTCTCTATCTCTCTATCTCTCTATCTCTCTATCTCTCTATCTCTCTATCTCTCTATGTCTCTATCTCTCTATTTCTCCATCTCTCTATCTCTCTATCTCTCTATCTTTCTATCTCTCTATCTTTCTTTCTCTCTATCTCTCTATCTCTCTATTTCTCTATCTCTCTATCTCTCTATCTCTCTATCTCTCTATCTCTCTATCTCTCTATCTCTCTATCTCTCTATTTCTCTGTCTCTCCATCTTTCTATCTCTCTATCTCTCTATCTCTCTATCTCTCTATCTCTCTATCTCTCTATCTCTCTATCTCTCTATCTCGCTATCTCTCTATCTCTCTATCTCTCTATCTCTCTATCTCTCTATCTCTCTATCTCTCTATCTCTCTATCTCTCTATCTCTCTATCTTTCTATCTCTCTATCTCTCTATTTCTCTATCTCTCTATTTCTCTATCCCTCTATCTCTCTATCTCTCTATCTCTTTATCTCTTTATCTCTCTATCTCTTAATCTCTCTATCTCTCTATCTCTCCATCTCTCTATCTCTCTATCTCTCTATCTGTCTATCTCTCTATTTCTCTATCTCTCTATCTCTCTATCTCTATCTCTCTATCTCTCTATCTCTCTATCTCTCTATTTCTCTATCTCTCTATTTCTCTATCTCTCTATCTCTCTATCTCTCTGTCTCTTTATCTCTTTATTTCTCTATCTCTCTATCTCTTTATCTCTCTATCTCTCTATCTCTCTATCTCTCTATCGCTCTATCTCTCTATCTCTCTATCGCTTTATCTCCCTATCTCTCTATCTCTCTATTTCTCTATCTCTCTATCTCTCTATCTCTCTATCTCTCTATCTCTCTATATCTCTATCTCTCTATCTCTCTATCTCTCTATCTCTCTATCTCTCTATCTCTCTATCTCTCTATCTCTCTATCTCTCTATCTCTCTATCTCTCTATCTCTCTATCTCTCTATCTCTCTATCTCTCTATCTCTCTATCTCTCTATCTTTCTATCTCTCTATCTCTCTATCTCTCTATCTCTCTATCTCTCTATCTCTCTATCTCTCTATCTCTCTATCTCTCTATCTCTCTATCTCTCTATCTCTCTATCTCTCTATCTCTCTATCTCTCTATCTCTCTATCTCTCTATTTCTCTATCTCTCTATCTCTCTATCTCTCTATCTCTCTATCTCTCTATCTCTCTATCTCTCTATCTCTCTATCTCTCTATCTCTCTATCTCTCTATCTCTCTATCTCTCTATCTCTCTATCTCTCTATCTCTCTATCTCTCTATCTCTCTATCTCTCTATCTCTCTATCTCTCTATCTCTCTATCTCTCTATCTCTCTATCTTTCTATCTCTCTATCTCTCTATCTCTCTATCTCTCTATCTCTCTATCTCTCTATCTCTCTATCTCTCTATCTCTCTATCTCTCTATCTCTCTATCTCTCTATCTCTCTATCTCTCTATCTCTCTATCTCTCTATCTCTCTATCTCTCTATCTCTCTATCTCTCTATCTCTCTATCTCTCTATCTCTCTATCTCTCTATTTCTCTATCCGTCTATCTCTCTATCTCTCTATCTCTCTATCTCTCTATCTCTCTATCTCTCTATCTCTCTATCTCTCTATCTCTCTATCTCTCTATCTCTCTATCTCTCTATCTCTCTATCTCTCTATCTCTCTATCTCTCTATCTCTCTATCTCTCTATCTCTCTATCTCTCTATCTCTCTATCTCTCTATCTCTCTATCTCTCTATCTCTCTATCTCTCTATCTCTCTATCTCTCTATCTCTCTATCTCTCTATCTCTCTATCTTTCTATCTCTCTATCTCTCTATCTCTCTATGTCTCTATCTCTCTATCTCTCTATCTCTCTATCTCTCTATCTATCCATCTCTCTATCTCTTTATCTCTTTATCTCTTTATCTCTCTATCTCTCTATCTCTCTATCTCTCCATCTCTCTATCTCTCTATCTCTCTATCTCTCTATCTCTCTATCTCTCTATCTCTATCTCTATCTCTCTATCTCTCTATCTCTCTATCTCTCTATCTCTCTATTTCTCTATCTCTCTATCTCTCTATCTCTCTGTCTCTTTATCTCTTTATTTCTCTATCTCTCTATCTCTTTATCTCTCTATCTCTCTATCTCTCTATCTCTCTATCGCTCTATCTCTCTATCTCTCTATCTCTTTATCTCTCTATCTCTCTATCTCTCTATTTCTCTATCTCTCTATCTCCCTATCTCTCTATCTCTCTATCTCTCTATCTCTCTATCTCTCTATCTCTCTGTCTCTCTATCTCTCTATCTCTCTATCTCTCTATCTCTCTATCTCTCTATCTCTCTATCTCTCTATCTCTCTATCTCTCTATCTCTCTATCTCTCTATCTCTCTATCTCTCTATCTCTCTATCTCTCTATCTCTCTATCTCTCTATCTCTCTATCTCTCTATCTCTCTATCTCTCTATCTCTCTATCTTTCTATCTCTCTATCTCTCTATCTCTCTATCTCTCTATCTCTCTATCTCTCTATCTCTCTATCTCTCTATCTCTCTATCTCTCTATTTCTCTATCTCTCTATCTCTCTATCTCACTATCTCTCTATCTCTCTATCTCTCTATCTCTCTATCTCTCTATCTCTCTATCTCTCTATCTCTCTATCTCTCTATCTCTCTATCTCTCTATCTCTCTATCTCTCTATCTCTCTATCTCTCTATCTCTCTATCTCTCTATCTCTCTATCTCTCTATCTCTCTATCTCTCTATCTCTCTATCTCTCTATCTCTCTATCTCTCTATCTCTCTATCTCTCTATCTCTCTATCTCTCTATCTCTCTATCTCTCTATCTCTCTATCTCTCTATCTCTCTATCTCTCTATCTCTCTATCTCTCTATCTCTCTATCTCTCTATCTCTCTATCTCTCTATCTCTCTATCTCTCTATCTTTCTATCTCTCTATCTCTCTATCTCTCTATCTCTCCATCTCTCTATCTCTCTATCTCTCTATCTCTCTATCTCTCTTTCTCTCTATCTCTCTATCTCTCTATCTCTTTATCTCTCTATCTCTCTATCTCTCTATCTCTCTATCTCTCTATCTCTCTATCTCTCTATCTCTCTATCTCTCTATCTCTCTATCTTCCTATCTCTCTATCTCTCTATCTCTCTATCTCTCTATCTCTCTATCTCTCTATCTCTCTATCTCTCTATCTCTCTATCTCTCTATCTCTCTATCTCTCTATCTCTCTATCTCTCTATCTCTCTATCTTTTTATCTCTCTATCTCTCTATCTCTCTATCTCTCTATCTCTCTATCTCTCTATCTCTCTATCTCTCTATCTCTCTATCTCTCTATCTCTCTATCTCTCTATCTCTCTATCTCTCTATCTCTCTATCTCTCTATTTCTCTATCCTTCTATCTCTCTATCTCTCTATCTCTTTATCTCTTTATCTCTCCATCTCTCTATCTCTTTATCTCTCTATCTCTCTATCTCTCTACCTCTCTATCTCTCTATCTCTCTATCTCTCTATCTCTTTATCTCTCTATCTCTCTATCTCTCTATCTCCCTATCTCTCTATCTCTCTATCTCTCTATCTCTCTATCTCTCTATCTCTCTATCTCTCTATCTCTCTATCTCTCTATCTCTCTATCTCTCTATCTCTCTATCTCTCTATCTCTCTATCTCTCTATCTCTCTATCTCTCTATCTCTCTATCTCTCTATCTCTCTATCTCTCTATCTCTCTATCTCTCTATCTCTCTATCTCTCTATCTCTCTATCTCTCTATCTCTCTATCTCTCTATCTCTCTATCTCTCTATCTCTCTATCTCTCTATCTCTCTATCTCTCTATCTCTCTATCTCTCTATCTCTCTATCTCTCTATCTCTCTATCTCTCTATCTCTCTATCTCTCTATCTCTCTATCTCTCTATCTCTCTATCTCTTGTAACGCGAACAAATTCGCTGCACCTATCGAACTGCGCTCACAGCTCTCGCCACGACGACGCCGACAAGCCCAGGGTCCGATTATCGAGATTATATTTTTATTCTAATTATTTTTCTTTGTTTTTTATTTTTCCATTATTGTAATCGTCCCGGGCGACGAGACTTCACCGCAACCGAGGACAGTACCGGAGACAGCGGGAGAGGGGAAAGAAGGAGAGCGTTCCCGCGAGGGGTCGCCACGCCGGTCAGCGTAGCGGGGGCCCCCCCCATCAAGGTGCCTCGTCAACCTCCCCGACGGTAGAGCGGCCTACGGACGATAGAGCGTGCGAGGACCCCCGAAAGTGTAGGTGCGCGGGGAGAGGTCAGAGTTGGTCGCCTGACCCCCCGGCGCCGTAACGTAAGAAAAAGTAGGGGTTCAGGGGGCACGAGCCATCCGTCACGACGTTGCTCGGGGCTATTCTGCGAGAGTCGTCGTGACGAGAGCTTGGTCGGAGGAAAGTAATCGATTAGTAAGAAAGAGGTTTATCTGTGAATCGAGTGACGAGGTCCCGGTCCCGGAAGTAACGGAGGAGAGGTTCTTTGCATCGCCGGTGTGTCTCGTTCGATCAATCTTCGTCTCGGGACGAGTATAGGGTATCATCGTGTAAATTGTGATTTCTTTTTCCCTGCCGCTGCGGCAGCGGTTCAGCTACAGGGTCGGACGCCGTGTCCGCTATTCTTATTTTCTTGTATACCGGGTTGGGCTGTCGGTCGCGGATTCCGCGGAATAGTCGTTGATATTTCCGGTACTATTTTTTTTTTTTTTTGTATTCGGTCTGTGAAACCGGAATTAACGCGCGGGGTTATTTTGCCGGAGTGGCTGGATCCGCGCAGTCGTTTATTGTTCCCGGTGACGAGTCTAACCGTAGAATTCTCGCATCGGATGAATTGTTGTACCGTGGGGAATCGAGTATCAGATATTTTCTGTCTCAGTACCGGAGGAGTAAATTGGGGTTTTTTTTCCTTGCCGATAACAGATATTTTCTGGCACCGTACCGGTGTTATATCGAGTTCCGTTTCGAGTGGGTTTTTTCCGCGGAGAAGGCGGTTATCGGATATTTTCCGGTCCCGTTCCGGTGACGTAATTGAATTTTTCCCGTTGGTCTCGGGGCGATTTTGAAATTGTTCGTTAACGTGCGCGGATCCAGCCGTCTTCGGGGTACCGGCCGTTAGCGAGGCGTGGCGGGGAGACCGGGCGATCCGAGAGTGTGTGTGGTATCGGTGTGCGGGTGATCGCGGGTAAAATTATTTCTCTTTTATTATTTTGTTGGATGTTTTTTTATTACTGCGGTGGACTGAGTAGCCGCGACCGGGAGTGAATGTTGCGTGGTTTTTTTTGTATTATTTAACCAGTTTCGTGTGTGGGGGTGAGAGTTAGCGTGGTGTGGATCGCCGGTTTGAACCGCGGGTGGGCGAGCGAGTCGCGAGGGTGTGTGTGTCGATGTGAGAGTGCGTGTGCGTCGATTTATATTTTATTTATTGTTTTTCCGGGTTTTTTTTTGTGTTCGTTACCGGATTAAATCGGTTTTTTTTTGTTTTCATTTATTTCGTGGTGTCTGAGTTTTTTTTTGTTGTTCATTTCTCCCCTCCCTGTTCTGTGGAAAACCTGTGCGGTGCGGGTTCTAAGAATACCGCCACTCTGCCATCGTGACAGGGCTGCGGCTGGCCGGTGCACCGCAGCTTGGCTCGGGGGTGAGATCCTTCCCGGCGTGCAAACGCCTGGCGCCCATTTAAAAAAAAATTAAGGGAAGGGTCTCACGAGCTTTAGCTTGGGACGGGAGCAAAATTCCCGTTACAAATTTTGGCGCCCAACGTGGGGCCACTAAAGAGTAAAAAAAAGTGATGTACAGTGTTTTCGTTGGGTTTTCCCAAGATTTTTCTTTTATCGGAAATTCGGAAATAGTTGTTTTTTTTTGTTTTGTGAATTTTTAGAATTCGGGTTTTGTAAAATATTTGAATTTCTGTTCTCCGTTGATTTTATTTTTGAGGTACGCTTGGTTGTATGTGTGAGTGTGACGGTTAGTGCGCGCGGGGAAAGAGGAGGCGGCGGGAGCGCTCGCCGTACCGCGTCGCACGGGGTCTCGATCTCGCTCGCCCGTGTTTACGTTTTTTTGGTGTTTTCGTTGTTCGAGCTTGGCTCGAGTTTCGACAAATTGTCTCGATTTAAGAGACGAATTTAGTTAGCATTGCGTGTGAAATATTCACGAAGAATATTATTTCGGAAATTTTTGAAGCCCGTGGCCGGGTCTTCCTCCGTGCCAGTGACAGCTGAGGGGGGGAGCGCGGATGACGATACATTCGTTGTGGCTCTTCCTTGACGGATTATTTATTCTACATTTTTCTTTATCTTCGGGTGTTTTATTTCTTTGACTTGCCTTCTGTGTTTTTTGACGAATCATTTTATTTCTTTTTGACAGTTTTTTTTTGGGAGATATTTATTTTTCTTTTACGTGGTTTTTTCAACTTTGATTAATTTTGTTTGACTTTTTGACTTCTGATATTTTATCTTCTGTGATGGAAAATTTCTGGTTTCGGTTTTGAGGAGAATTTAAATTTTATTTTCTTTACTTTGACTTCTATCTTCTATTTCATTCTGTTTTAGTTTTTTGACAGTTGCGGTGTTCGTTTTGACGACTTTATTTTATTTTATTTTGACGTTTGTTTTCGGTAGTTGACAATTCGGTTTTATTTTATTTTGATAATTATTTTCACATCTCGACGATTTATTTCATTTTATTTTGACCGTTGCTTTTACGTTTGGACCATTCATTTTATTTTACGTTGACTGCTACTTTTGTATTTTGACAATTATTTTCTATGCTTTGACAATTTCTATTTATTTTATTCTGTCTGTTATTTTTATTCTTTCGTGACTATTACCCTTATAACTTGACCATTGATTTTATTCTGTCTTGACAATTATTTTTACACATCTGGACGATCGATTTTACTACAGTCCCGCAGGGGCCTGGCCACCCGATTGTTGATCTGTGTCGTGTTTTATGTTTTGATTTTATTTATTTATTTGTTTGACTGTTTATTTATTTATTTATTTCTTGATTGATTTCCTGGTTTATTAATCCGTCTATTTACAGTGAATTTCGAATTGTTTTATGGCGCTCGAATTTTGAGCGGCCACGATTGTGTTTTTTTTGTTTTCGTTTATTTTGTGCAGAAACTGGTATATCTTTTGATCACGTGTGCATTTCCTTCCCGTTTCTTTTGGTTTTTTCCTTTTTCCCCAACGTATTTTTCTTCGGTTGGCCTCACGCCAGTCGTACCGTCGGTCAGCTCGGACCAAAGGCTCATCGTGTGGCTTATCCGTGGGTCAGCTATTATTATCGATATTCAATAATTTATTCTTTATTCTTTTCTTTTTTTTTGGGGTGTGATAGTAGTCTTGATTATGGATCACGAGCTAACGTTTACCGAGGTCGCGGGCCTTAGCGATGATCAATTAAAGGCTGAATTAGTATCACGGGGTTTACCGGTCGAGGGGGAGGTTAACGCGTTGCGGGAAAGATTATATGAATTCGGACATTTTGCTGGTCGAGTTGGAACATCGGAGCTCGTGGGCGCGGGGGGTGGTCCGTCAACCATCAACCCACCCGACCATTCAGATGACCCGTTTGCAGGAAATGGCGGGAGGGCCAATTTAAGGGGGGGAGCGGGAACCGGTACATGGAACCATTCGTCACCAATAGGGAATGAACCACGTCGTAGGGCGGCGGTGTTGACCGCGTATGATATTTTGAGGCGTTGGAATATAAAATTTTCTGGGGCGAGGGGTGAGGAGGTAGAAGTGTTCCTCTCGCGGATTAACGACGGTAGATCGTTGGTCGAGGTTTCGGATAATGAGTTATTTAATTGCATTCCACCGTTTTTATCGGGAATGGCCTATCATTGGTTCAAGCAGGAGCGGGAGAAGTGGAGTACGTGGTCAGCGTGTGAGGCTGCTTTTAAGTCCCGGTTTGGGGATCCCGACTTACAGTTTCTACTGCAGGAGGAGATCCGGGCTCGAGTACAAGGTCCGGACGAGTCGGTCGTAGATTATCTTACCTGTATGAAGGGGTTAATGATTCGCGTGGTCCCGCCTATGTCTCTTCCCGATCAGCTGGACATGGTGCATCGGAATTTATTGCCGCGTTTGCAAGTTGCGATTTTACGCACTGAAATCGAGTCGATGGAGGATCTGGTTAGGGATGGGTCGCGGTTAGAAAGGAGTTTCCGGGCAGGTGAAACCCAGAGGCTACCGCCTCCACCCGAGAAGTCGTTATTCCCGGAGTTCGCATATAATGGGTCGAGACCGCGGGTGTCGTTTGGACGTGTGACGGCGCCGAGTTCGCCACGTTCGGGTAGTTACTCCGCGAACGCTTTTCAGGGAAGGGAGAGACAGAACAACAGTCGACCTTACCGCAACTTTTTCAACGCCGATTTCGGGGGCCAGAACACCGGCTCTGTAGCGAGGAATTATCCGAATAGTACCGGTCATCCTGTTCCACGTAATGAGGGTAGATTTGTGAATGGTACCGTGGCTCAACGCAACGGTCCGATCGTACCGAACAATTCGAACAGTAGAACGGGCTTAGCTAATAACTCTGTCCCGCGCGGGGGGGGGGGGGGGGGGGGGGAGCGTTACCGGTCGATGTAGGGGTGAAATGTAAAAACTGTGGACAGGTGGGACATTATTCGCGTGGGTGTGCCAAACCGTTGCGGATTCATTGTTTTGATTGTGGTAAGGAGGGGGTAACAACTCGCACGCCGCATAATTGCCCGGGAAACGCGAGTGGGAGCCGCCAGTAGGGACCGGGGAGACTCCTGCACGAATCGTAGAGTCCCTGGAAAGAAGGGGGGATAGCGTGATGGTTCAGCAGGCACGGGAAAGGATTGAAAGTCAGGGTCGGGCCCTTCTGGTACTTTTACTCGATGTACGGGAGAAGGCATTACCGGCAGTGGTGAATACCGGGGCAACAGCTACGTTTATTGGTCAGGAAGGCTTGTTGGTGTTAGCTAGGTTAGGTTTCCGAAGACGCCAGGGCCCGGATAGGCCGTGTACCGTGGGTAATGGGGAAGTGGTCGTCAGCAGAGAGGAAATCGATTTCGAGGTTATGTTGCGGGGTCAGCGTGCCAAGCTGGTTGCGATAATAGTACCGGAGTTGCCGGTCCCACTTCTCTTGGGCTTGGACTCATTGGAAGCGTTGAGGATCGGGGTGGACGTGTCGAAGCGGACTTGGTTTTTCAGCGGTGAAGAACAGAAGCTGTATGGGTTCGAGAATATAGTAGGGACGGAATGCCTGGAGTTGTGCGCGCCCCTGGTTGACCTTACGGTGAGCGAGAGCGAACGGTTAGAGGAGTTTTTGGCTGTCGAACTCCCGCGCCTGCGAGAAACCCCGGGGCGTACCAACCTCGTGGAGCATCGTATAGACGTCGGAGATGCGACGCCGATCAAACAAAGATGGTATCCGTTCACTCCCGTGATCCGGGAGGCAATGAATTCGGAGGTAGATCGCATGCTTGAGGCCGACGTCATAGAAGAATCCCAGAGCGAGTGGAGTAGTCCGATAGTAATGGTTAAGAAGCCGAATGGCACGTACCGGTTTTGTATTGATTTTCGCAAAGTTAATGCCATCTCCAAAAAAGACGCTTATCCGCTGCCGTTTATGTCGCATATTTTGGATTGTTTACGAGCGGCGCGTTACATAACTACCCTGGATTTGAGCCAGGCTTTTCACCAGATTCCTTTGGAGGAAAAGTCCCGAGAAATTACCGCTTTTACCGCTCCGCATCGCGGCTTATTTCATTTTAAACGGATGCCATACGGACTAACCACAGCTCCCGCAACTTTTCAACGTTTGTTGGACCGGGTGATTGGTCCCGAGATGCAGCCTACCGTTTTTGCGTATTTGGATGATATTGTCATAGCTACCGAGACATTTGAGGAACATCTGGTGTGGGTAAAGAGGGTTTTTGACCGGATAGTTTCAGCTGGGCTTCGGATTAATCCCGATAAGTGCGAATTTTGCCGTAACGAGTTGCGATATTTGGGATTTCTTATTAATAACGACGGGTTACAACCTGATCCCGCGAAGATAGCACCGATCGGGAAATACCCGGCGCCCACGTCTGTGACTTTGGTTCGTCGTTTCCTCGGGGCCACCTCATGGTACCGGAGGTTTATACCGGATTACGCTACGTTAGCGGAGCCCATTACGAGGCTGACGAGGAAAAAACAGCCGTGGGTATGGGGGGTAGAGCAGCAGAACGCGTTCGAGACGTTGAAGGCGCGGTTGGTTGAGGCTCCCGTTCTGGCTCGTCCGGATTTTTCAAGGCCATTTACGGTGCACACCGATGCCAGCTTAACGGGGTTAGGGGCTGTGCTTACGCAGGTACCGGACGGCGCGGAGCATCCGATCGCGTATGCCAGTCGGGCGTTAGGGGAGGCGGAACGTAATTATGACGTCAGGGAACTGGAGTGTTTAGCTATCTTGTGGGCAGTGCAGAAATTCAGGGCTTACCTCACCGGTTATCATTTTACCGTGGTCACGGACCACGAGAGTTTGAGGTGGTTATTTACGCAGAAGGAGCCGAAGGGGAGAATAGCTAGGTGGATCTGGACGTTGACGCATTATGACTTCGATATCGTACATCGGAGGGGAGCATTGAACCATCTTCCCGATGCGTTGTCCCGGATGCACGAGAAGATTTCGGTGGGGAGATTGGCCGAGGAATCGTCAGTGTCCCCTGAGTTGATGATGGCGGTCGGAGGTTTGGACAGGGGGGGTGTGAGCTCGGGAGGAGAACCGGAGGCCCTAACCCCGGCTGCTGATCGCTGGTATCAGTCTCGCTGGGCGGAGGTATGTTCGAATCCCAGGAGGTTCCCGGATTGGAGGATTGAGGGGGATAGGATGTTTTTGCGTAGGCGTTTTACCCGGGTAGGGACGGGGGGAAACGAGGATGAGTGGAAGTTGGTGGTTCCGTTCCCGGGGAGGCTGTCGGTTCTTCGGGAGAGCCATGATGAACCCCAGGCTGGCCATCTGGGGGTAGACAAAACATTTCAACGGATTGCCACGCATTATTATTGGCCAGGGATGTACCAGATGGTCCGGCGATATGTAACAGGGTGTGAGGTTTGCCAGAAGTCGAAGCCGAGTAATGTCACGCCGATGGGTTTGATGGGGAGAAGAGTAATCGAGGAACCATGGGCTGTGGTGGCCATGGATGTTACCGGTCCTTTCCCACCCAGTCGGGCGGGTGCCGGGTATATTCTGGTCATTCAGGATTTGTTTTCCAAGTGGATAGAATGCGTTCCTTTGAAAACCGCGAATGGGAAAAAGATAAGAGAGGCGTTCGAGGAAACGGTCATTTCCCGATGGGGTACTCCGGAGGTTATTCTTACGGATAACGGTACGGAGTTCGCGAATAAGTGCCTTGGGGAGATGGCGGCCGAGTTTGGTATTTACCACACCACTACTCCACCGTATCACCCCCAGGCCAATCCTGTCGAGCGGGTTAACCGGGTTCTGAAGACTATGATTATTTCCTATTTGGAGGGTGATCATAGAACGTGGGATATTCATCTTCCGGAGTTCCGCTTCGCTTATAATACTGCGTACCACGCAGCTATCGGCACGAGTCCCGCATATTTGAATTTTGGAAGGGTCCCGAAACCGCACCAATTTTTCCGTAGGGTACCGGGAGAGAAAGAGGTTATTTTGCAGGATCCCGCTCAGTGGTCGGAGAGGATGGAAGGGTTGGAGGGGTTGAGAAGTAGGGTCCAGCATGATCTAGAGGAAGCGTACCAACGGTTGTCCCGGGGTTTCAACCGGCACCGTGCCGCTAAACAGTTTAAGGTTGGGGATTTGGTTCTGAGGCGGTTGCGTATTTTGTCCAATGCGTCTCAGTTTGTGGCTGCGAAATTAGCACCTAGGTATCAGGGGCCTTATTCGATCTCGCGCGTGTTATCGCCGGTGGTTTACGAGCTGACCGACGAACGGGGAAATGTAGTAAAGAAGGTAGCGATCGATGACCTAAAACCGTACCGGTCTTCTGTTTTGGACAACAGTGTGGTACCGGAACGAGAGGAAGATGAGCCAGGTGAGGATAGACGTCGAGAGGCTGAGGGCTCGGCTGGTTGCGGCCGTGCAGCTCATCGTCGAGGAGGAGGTGCAAGCCTCGCTCGAAGTCCCGGAAGTTCCCGGCTGCGTGGTGCGGTCGGTGGCGGTGCAAACGGAGAGGCCGGCACAGCGAACCGTCTCAACGCAGTTGCGAAGGAGGTACCCTCCGATCAGCAAAGATTCGGTGGCGGTGCAGACGGATCTCGTCCCGGCAACCGAGGTGGCAGCAGTCGGCGTCCAGGTCGACGCGCCGGTGATCGTGTCCCGGGGCGTGCAAACGCCGTGGCGTCGAAGTGCGGAGGGGGTCAGGGGCCCGTTAACGGAAAGGGGGAAGGAAGATGGGGTCCCGGAGCGAGTAGTGAGGCCGGTGCCGGTCGTCCCGGGCTGCTATAATTGCAAGCAACCGGGGCATTACTATCGGGACTGCCCGGCTCCTCGGTGTAAGGAGGGTTTTTGTTTTAATTGTGGGAGGCCGAGGGCGAATCTTCGCTCGTGCCAGAACTGTCAGGACTTTTGGGCTAGTCCAGGGGGAGGGAGAAGGCGTGATGGGAGGAGAGAGTGAAGAAGCGTGGAGAAAGGTGGAGGATCCCCGAGTGTGGGCAGGAGAGGAAAGGGGGTTGAAGGCGAAATAAAATTGTGGGGACGCCCACACGTCTCGAAAATGCAGTCGAGGGTTTTTTTTTATTATTCTCCTTCCCGTTCTCCATCCCAGATAACTGCCCCATCGTCATGTTTTGTTTTTTCATCCAGTTGCTGCTGTTGCAGTTACAGTGTCGGGGGGTGTATCGTTTTACCGTCGATGTGTTTGTCCGAGTTTTGATGCATGGAGAGGGTCGGAAGCACGAATATCCGTGGTTCCTGCCGGTTCCGGAGTGTAGTCGGGGCCGGATAAGACGGTAATAACCCCGCCAATATGTCGATGATTATTTGAGTTTTTTCTGTTATTTTGATTTTCAAGTGACCCTGGTGGCTGCGCCGTTGTCGTGGTGGTTGAGAGTTCCGAGATGGGGTTGGTTGAGCGTGGCTTGCTCGAGCCGGGGCGGTCGAGTTTAAGGGGGGGAGGTTGTAACGCGAAAAAATTCGCTGCACCTATCGAACTGCGCTCACAGCTCTCGCCACGACGACGCCGACAAGCCCAGGGTCCGATTATCGAGATTATATTTTTATTCTAATTATTTTTCTTTGTTTTTTATTTTTCCATTATTGTAATCGTCCCGGGCGACGAGACTTCACCGCAACCGAGGACAGTACCGGAGACAGCGGGAGAGGGGAAAGAAGGAGAGCGTTCCCGCGAGGGGTAGCCACGCCGGTCAGCGTAGCAGGGGCCCCCCCATCAAGGTGCCTCGTCAACTTCCCCGACGGTAGAGCGGCCTACGGACGATAGAGCGTGCGAGGACCCCCGAAAGTGTAGGTGCGCGGGGAGAGGTCAGAGTTTGTCGCCTGACCCCCCGGCGCCGTAACGTAAGAAAAAGTAGGGGTTCAGGGGGCACGAGCCATCCGTCACGACGTTGCTCGGGGCTATTCTGCGAGAGTCGTCGTGACGAGAGCTTGGTCGGAGGAAAGTAATCGATTAGTAAGAAAGAGGTTTATCTGTGAATCGAGTGACGAGGTCCCGGTCCCGGAAGTAACGGAGGAGAGGTTCTTTGCATCGCCGGTGAGTCTCGTTCGATCAATCTTCGTCTCGGGACGAGTATAGGGTATCATCGTGTAAATTGTGATTTCTTTTTCCCTGCCGCTGCGGCAGCGGTTCAGCTACAGGGTCGGACGCCGTGTCCGCTGTTCTTATTTTCTTGTGTACCGGGTTGGGCTGTCGGTCGCGGATTCCGCGGAATAGTCGTTGATATTTCCGGTACTATTTTTTTTTTTTGTATTCGGTCTGTGAAACCGGAATTAACGCGCGGGGTTATTTTGCCGGAGTGGCTGGATCCGCGCAGTCGTTTATTGTTCCCGGTGACGAGTCTAACCGTAGAATTCTCGCATCGGATGAATTGTTGTACCGTGGGGAATCGAGTATCAGATATTTTCTGTCTCAGTACCGGAGGAGTAAATCGGGGTTTTTTTTCCTTGCCGATAACAGATATTTTCTGGCACCGTACCGGTGTTATATCGAGTTCCGTTTCGAGTGGGTTTTTTCCTCGGAGAAGGCGGTTATCGGATATTTTCCGGTCCCGTTCCGGTGACGTAATTGAGTTTTTCCCGTTGGTCTCGGGGCGATTTTGAAATTGTTCGTTAACGTGCGCGGATCCAGCCGTCTTCGGGGTACCGGCCGTTAGCGAGGCGTGGCGGGGAGACCGGGCGATCCGAGAGTGTGTGTGGTATCGGTGTGCGGGTGATCGCGGGTAAAATTATTTCTCTTTTATTATTTTGTTGGATGTTTTTTTATTACTGCGGTGGACTGAGTAGCCGCGACCGGGAGTGAATGTCGCGTGGTTTTTTTTGTATTATTTAACCAGTTTCGTGTGTGGGGGTGAGAGTTATTGTGGTGTGGATCGCCGGTTTGAACCGCGGGTGGGCGAGCGAGTCGCGAGGGTGTGTGTGTCGATGTGAGAGTGCGTGTGCGTCGATTTATATTTTCTTTATTGTTTTTCCGGGTTTTTTTTTGTGTTCGTTACCGGATTAAATCGGTTTTTTTTTGTTTTCATTTATTTCGTGGTGTCTGAGTTTTTTTTTGTTGTTCATTTCTCCCCTCCCTGTTCTGTGGAAAACCTGTGCGGTGCGGGTTCTAAGAATACCGCCACTCTGCCATCGTGACAGGGCTGCGGCTGGCCGGTGCACCGCAGCTTGGCTCGGGGGTGAGATCCTTCCCGGCGTGCAAACGCCTGGCGCCCATTTAAAAAAAAATTAAGGGAAGGGTCTCACGAGCTTTAGCTTAGGACGGGAGCAAAATTCCCGTTACACTCTCTATCTCTCTATCTCTCTATCTCTCTATCTCTCTATCTCTCTATCTCTCTATCTCTCTATCTCTGTATCTCTCTATCTCTCTATCTCTCTATCTCTCTATCTCTCTATCTCTCTATCTCTCTATCTCTGTATCTCTCTATCTCTCTATCTCTCTATCTCTCTATCTCTCTATCTCTCTATCTCTCTATCTCTCTATCTCTCTATCTCTCTATCTCTCTATCTCTCTATTTCTCTATCTCTCTATCTCTCTACCTCTCTATCTCTCTATCTCTCTATCTCTCTATCTCTTTATCTCTCTATCTCTCTATCTCTCTATCTCTCTATCTCTCTATCTCTCTATCTCTCTATCTCTCTATCTCTCTATCTTTCTATCTCTCTATCTCTCTATCTCTCTATCTCTCTATCTCTCTATCTCTCTATCTCTCTATCTCTCTATCTCTCTATCTCTCTATCTCTCTATCTCTCTATCTCTCTATCTCTCTATCTCTCTATCTCTCTATCTCTCTATCTCTCTATCTCTCTATCTCTCTATCTCTCTATCTCTTGTAACGCGAACAAATTCGCTGCACCTATCGAACTGCGCTCACAGCTCTCGCCACGACGACGCCGACAAGCCCAGGGTCCGATTATCGAGATTATATTTTTATTCTAATTATTTTTCTTTGTTTTTTATTTTTCCATTATTGTAATCGTCCCGGGCGACGAGACTTCACCGCAACCGAGGACAGTACCGGAGACAGCGGGAGAGGGGAAAGAAGGAGAGCGTTCCCGCGAGGGGTAGCCACGCCGGTCAGCGTAGCGGGGGCCCCCCCCATCAAGGTGCCTCGTCAACCTCCCCGACGGTAGAGCGGCCTACGGACGATAGAGCGTGCGAGGACCCCCGAAAGTGTAGGTGCGCGGGGAGAGGTCAGAGTTGGTCGCCTGACCCCCCGGCGCCGTAACGTAAGAAAAAGTAGGGGTTCAGGGGGCACGAGCGATCCGTCACGACGTTGCTCGGGGCTATTCTGCGAGAGTCGTCGTGACGAGAGCTTGGTCGGAGGAAAGTAATCGATTAGTAAGAAAGAGGTTTATCTGTGAATCGAGTGACGAGGTCCCGGTCCCGGAAGTAACGGAGGAGAGGTTCTTTGCATCGCCGGTGAGTCTCGTTCGATCAATCTTCGTCTCGGGACGAGTATAGGGTATCATCGTGTAAATTGTGATTTCTTTTTCCCTGCCGCTGCGGCAGCGGTTCAGCTACAGGGTCGGACGCCGTGTCCGCTATTCTTATTTTCTTGTGTACCGGGTTGGGCTGTCGGTCGCGGATTCCGCGGAATAGTCGTTGATATTTCCGGTACTATTTTTTTTTTTTTGTATTCGGTCTGTGAAACCGGAATTAACGCGCGGGGTTATTTTGCCGGAGTGGCTGGATCCGCGCAGTCGTTTATTGTTCCCGGTGACGAGTCTAACCGTAGAATTCTCGCATCGGATGAATTGTTGTACCGTGGGGAATCGAGTATCAGATATTTTCTGTCTCAGTACCGGAGGAGTAAATTGGGGTTTTTTTTCCTTGCCGATAACAGATATTTTCTGGCACCGTACCGGTGTTATATCGAGTTCCGTTTCGAGTGGGTTTTTTCCTCGGAGAAGGCGGTTATCGGATATTTTCCGGTCCCGTTCCGGTGACGTAATTGAGTTTTTCCCGTTGGTCTCGGGGCGATTTTGAAATTGTTCGTTAACGTGCGCGGATCCGGCCGTCTTCGGGGTACCGGCCGTTAGCGAGGCGTGGCGGGGAGACCGGGCGATCCGAGAGTGTGTGTGGTATCTGTTGTGCCGCCAAAACTCATCATAAAAAACTAAGGAAATATTTGCAACTTCCGACATTCCCGGAGAATGTCGAAAGCGAGGGCAGTGACTGAGTGCAATGAGCGGCTGCCCGTCAGCAGCTGACGGGAACAGTCACTGAACCCTCGAAAGCTGACGGGTAGTCAGCACTTCACAGCGTACACATTTTGTTAATATAGACGATTAGATTATTGAACCCTTGGTTGGAAGTCGTAATGGGAGACCCAGCTACCAACCAAGAGGCAGTTTTGTCTTGCATCGAGAAGGAGCCATCTGCCTTCAGCAGGAGACTCCCGGACCGTCGAATTACACCAAGGGATGGTGTCTAGGCGTATGCCAATTCGAGTCGCGGTCCGGTCGGGATAACGTAAATAAAGCATTGTGTAAACCCTGTATTAACCGATAAATATAACTAAATAAACCAATTTGTTCACTGATCTACGTGGATTCTAATCTTTTACGGTAGATACCTACGTAAAAATAAATAAATAATTGTTAAAGTGCCTTCCCACCTGCTCCCTATCGGTCGCGCGGTGCGCCCGCACAACATATCGGTGTGCGGGTGATCGCGGGTAAAATTATTTCTCTTTTATTATTTTGTTGGATGTTTTTTTATTACTGCGGTGGACTGAGTAGCCGCGACCGGGAGTGAATGTCGCGTGGTTTTTTTTGTATTATTTAACCAGTTTCGTGTGTGGGGGTGAGAGTTAGCGTGGTGTGGATCGCCGGTTTGAACCGCGGGTGGGCGAGCGAGTCGCGAGGGTGTGTGTGTCGATGTGAGAGTGCGTGTGCGTCGATTTATATTTTCTTTATTGTTTTTCCGGGTTTTTTTTTTGTGTTCGTTACCGGATTAAATCGGTTTTTTTTTGTTTTCATTTATTTCGTGGTGTCTGAGTTTTTTTTTGTTGTTCATTTCTCCCCTCCCTGTTCTGTGGAAAACCTGTGCGGTGCGGGTTCTAAGAATACCGCCACTCTGCCATCGTGACAGGGCTGCGGCTGGCCGGTGCACCGCAGCTTGGCTCGGGGGTGAGATCCTTCCCGGCGTGCAAACGCCTGGCGCCCATTTAAAAAAAAATTAAGGGAAGGGTCTCACGAGCTTTAGCTTAGGACGGGAGCAAAATTCCCGTTACACTCTCTATCTCTCTATCTCTCTATCTCTCTATCTCTCTATCTCTCTATCTCTCTATCTCTGTATTTCTCTATCTCTCTATCTCTCTATCTCTCTATCTCTCTATCTCTCTATCTCTCTATCTCTCTATCTCTCTATCTCTCTATCTCTCTATCTCTCTATCTCTCTATCTCTCTATCTCTCTATCTCTCTATCTCTCTACCTCTCTATCTCTCTATCTCCCTATCTCTCTATCTCCCTATCTCTCTATCTCCCTATCTCTCTATCTCTCTATCTCTCTATCTCTCTATCTCTCTATCTCTCTATCTCTCCATCTCTCTATCTCTCTATCTCTCTATCTCGCTATCTCTCTATCTCTCTATCTCTCTATCTCTCTATCTCTCTATCTCTCTATCTCTCTATCTCTCTATCTCTCTATCTCTCTATCTCTCTATCTCTCTATCTCTCTATCTCTTTATCTCTCTACCTCTCTATCTCTTTATCTCTCTATCTCTCTATCTCTCTATCTCTCTATCTCTCTATCTCTCTATCTCTCTATCTCTCTATCTCTCTATCTCTCTATCTCTCTATCTCTCTATCTCTCTATCTCTCTATCTCTCTATCGCTCTATTTCTCTATCTCTCTATCTCTCTTTCTCTTTATCTCTCTATCTCTCTATCTCTCTATCTCTCTATCTCTCTATCTCTCTATCTCTCTATCTCTCTATCTCTCTATCTCTCTATCTCTCTATCTCTCTATCTCTCTATCTCTCTATCTCTCTATCTCTCTATCTCTCTATCTCTCTATCTCTCTATCTCTCTATCTCTCTATCTCTCTATGTCTCTATCTCTCTATCTCTCTATCTCTCTATCTCTCATCTTCTCTATCTCTCTTCTTCTCTATTTCTCTATCTCTCCATCTCTCTATCTCTCTATCTTTCTATCTCTCTATCTCTCTTTCTCTCTATCTTTCTATCTTTCTATCTTTCTATCTCTCTATCTCTCTATCTCTCTATCTCTCTCTCTCTCTCTCTCTCTATCTCTCTATCTCTCTATCTCTTTATCTCTCTATCTCTCTATCTCTCTATCTCTCTATCTCTCTATCTCTCTATCTCTCTATCTCTCTATCTCTCTATCTCTCTATCTCTCTATCTCTCTATCTCTCTATCTCTCTATCTCTTTATCTCTCTATCTCTCTATCTCTCTATCTCTCTATCTCTCTATCTCTCTATCTCTCTATCTCTCTATCTCTCTATCTCTCTATCTCTTTATCTCTCTATCTCTCTATCTCTCTATCTC
The DNA here is from genome assembly GCA_963971145.1 of Sussaba pulchella. NCBI lineage: Eukaryota > Metazoa > Arthropoda > Insecta > Hymenoptera > Ichneumonidae > Sussaba > Sussaba pulchella. The sequence continues at coordinate 25,599 of CAXAQZ010000748.1, forward strand.
TCTATCTCTCTATCTCTCTATCTCTCTATCTCTCTATCTCTCTATCTCTTTATATTTCTATCTTTCTATCTCTCTATCTCTCTATCTCTCTATCTCTCTATCTCTCTATCTCTCTATCTCTCTATCTCTCTATCTCTCTATCTCTCTATCTCTCTATCTCTCTATCTCTCTATCTCTCTATCTCTCTATCTCTCTATCTCTCTATCTCTCTATCTCTCTATCTCTCTATCTCTCTATCTCTCTATCTCTCTATCTCTCTATCTCTCTATCTCTCTATCTCTCTATCTCTCTATCTCTCTATCTCTCTATCTCTCTATCTCTCTATCTCTCTATCTCTCTATCTCTCTATCTCTCTATCTCTCTATCTCTCTATCTCTCTATCTCTCTATCTCTCTATCTCTCTATCTCTCTATCTCTCTATCTCTCTATCTCTCTATCTCTCTATCTCTCTATCTCTCTATCTCTCTATCTCTCTATCTCTCTATCTCTCTATCTCTCTATCTCTCTATCTCTCTATCTCTCTATCTCTCTATCTCTCTATCTTTTTATCTCTCTATCTCTCTATCTCTCTATCTCTCTATCTCTCTATCTCTCTATCTCTCTATCTCTCTATCTCTCTATCTCTCTATCTCTCTATCTCTCTATCTCTCTATCTCTCTATCTCTCTATCTCTCTATCTCTCTATCTCTCTATCTCTCTATCTCTCTATCTCTCTATCTCTCTATCTCTCTATCTCTCTATCTCTCTATCTTTCTATCTCTCTATCTCTCTATCTCTCTATCTCTCTATCTCTCTATCTCTCTATCTCTCTATCTCTCTATCTCTCTATCTCTCTATCTCTCTATCTCTCTATCTTTCTATCTCTCTATCTCTCTATCTCTCTATCTCTCTATCTCTCTATCTCTCTATCTCTCTATCTCTCTATCTCTCTATCTCTCTATCTCTCTATCTCTCTATCTCTCTATCTCTCTTTCTCTCTATCTCTCTATCTCTCTATCTCTCTATCTCTCTATCTCTCTATCTCTCTATCTCTCTATCTCTCTATCTCTCTATCTCTCTATCTCTCTATCTCTCTATCTCTCTATCTTTCTATCTCTCTATCTCTCTATCTCTCTATCTCTCTTTCTCTCTATCTCTCTATCTCTCTATCTCTCTATCTCTCTATCTCTCTATCTCTCTATCTCGCTATCTCTCTATCTCTCTATCTCTCTATCTCTCTATCTCTCTATCTCTCTATCTCTCTATCTCTCTATCTTTCTATCTCTCTATCTCTCTATCTCTCTATCTCTCTATCTCTCTATCTCTCTATCTCTCTATCTCTCTATCTCTCTATCTCTCTATCTCTTTATCTCTCTATCTCTCTATCTTTCTATCTCTCTATCTCTCTATCTCTCTATCTCTCTATCTCTCTATCTCTCTATCTCTCTATCTCTCTATCTCTCTATCTTTCCATCTCTCTATCTCTCTATCTCTCTATCTCTCTATCTCTCTATCTCTCTATCTCTCTATCTCTCTATCTCTCTATCTCTCTATCTCTCTATCTCTCTATCTCTCTATCTCTCTATCTCTCTATCTCTCTATCTCTCTATCTCTCTATCTCTCTATCTTTCTATCTCTCTATCTCTCTATCTCTCTATCTCTCTATCTCTCTATCTCTCTATCTCTCTATCTCTCTATCTCTCTGTCTCTCTATCTCTCTATTTCTCTATCTCTCTATCTCTCTATCTCTTTATCTCTCTATCTCCCTATCTCTCTATTTCTCTATCTTTCTATGTCTCTATCTCTCTATCTCTCTATCTCTCTATCTCTCTATCTCTCTTCTTCTCTATCTCTCTATCTCTTTATCTCTCTATCTCTCCATCTCTCTATCTCTCTATCTTTCTATCTCTCTATCTCTCTATCTCTCTATCTCTCTATCTCTCTATCTCTCCATCTCTCTATCTTTCTATCTCTCTACCTCTCTATCTCTCTATCTCTCTATCGCTCTATCTCTCTATCTCTCTATCTTTCTATCTCTCTATCTCTTCATCTGTTACGTCCCGAGATCGACTCCGACTTATATAAAATATCTTTACTCTTATATGTAATCAGCAATATACGTTATTATCGGGTGCAAAATAAATAACCATACATATGTAACCCTGTACTCCTACTTTTACGATTATTATATTCTATAAGCTTAAAGAGGTCGTATATTCTACTCATGTACTGCACACATATGACAGTTTCTATATTAATTACGTAGCAGCCCATACTGTACTTCCACTAATACTCAACGTACGAGACTCGACATATTTTTTATACATTCTATACGACATTCACTATTATACCTTGCGTTAAGAAGCATCTACTGTACTTCAGGTATGACAATATCGACTGTACTCTACATACGACCTTTTAACATTATATTCACGCTTAGGCTCCCACGCTTCATTGAGCCGTCAGTGGTCGATGCGACAGTCGGCGAGTGTAGACATAACATCCGCCAGCCCGAGGTTCGAGCACCAAACGCTTCACTCCACTGTCGGTGAGTGTAGACATAACATCCGTTGACTCGAGAGTCGAGCACCGAACGCCTCACTCCACTGTCGGCGAGTGTAGACATAACATCCGTTGGCCCGAGACTCGAGCACCAACCGTCTCTTCCCACGGGCCTTAGTCTTAGAATAATGCGCGCGCATCGCCTCAGCGACGCAGCTCGAGAGGAGGCTATCCCCACCAACATCTGAACAGTTATATTACTGGCCTGCGTGCCAGGCTCTTAGGTCATTCCGTCTGTATCTTCTGTACTTAGCGTCAGCGCGACTAAGAAATTATATACGCGTAGCATCTCGGGTACGAAGTAAATGTTTGCGAAGTTTCCGAGCGGTTATAAATCTGAAACTGTACAAGTGTTCCGTACGACATAATTCTTTTTACGCGAAACGAACAGACTGACTCCGCGGTGATCCTGTAAGTCGCGTAATAAAAGTTTACTCTCGTGTATCGTGCAACTTAAATATCAATATACATATTTTAACCATTTACGGTGTAACATCAGTGTCTCCTTGACTTCACCCGCTTCGATATTATCTCCATTATTGAAAATCCCAAAGAAAACGCTTATTAACCTTGTTACAATCTATTCTATTTTCGAACTCGTCTCATCTCAATCATTGCTCGTTCGCCTCTCTGCCACATGCAGTAGATGCCGAAACTCGCAACGATTCTCTCATCTCACTCTATCTCAATCGTTACTCGTTCGCCTCTTTGTCGCGCATACACCTGCGCACTGGACGCCCGAAACTTGTATCGATTCTTTTACTCTGCTGTGACTCTCCTGTGTTGTAATCATTACTCGTTCGCCTCCTTGTCGCGCAGTCGCTTGCGCACTCGACGCAGAAACTTGTAGTGGTTCTTTTATTCATTCCCAAGCTAACCTCGTCATACTCTTTGTGCCTCCTTTGTCATACACGCGTAGCACATTCCTCGCTTTATCCTCTACCTCGTTCGTGCCTCTACGCAACAGCCACGTCGCAGTGCTCATTGTCTCGAGCACTGGAGGCTGTAGCTAGCCGGCACTTCCCAGCCTATTTTATCTGAATAACAACATCCGTCACGATAACCCGAACAGCCACGTCCGCTGCTAACCGTCGCGTATACATCCTATGGGTAGAAGGCGAGGCGGTTGTAAATTCAACTCTCGAAGACGGGACGCTATTAAGCTCGGTAAAAGTAAAAGTCCGCCGGGACATAGTGTGCCAGAGAAATGACTTTATCTCGCTTTAAAAGAAATCGTCGAGTTCGTGAACGCGACACCTATACTACCTCGGATTATTTCCGACGTCATTCTTCCAACACCGATAGAGCTCGTACGGCAAAGAACGGCTGACCTCGAGGCAGTTACCAGCACAGCTGATCGACCCAATTCCGACGTCGAGGCCATCACGTACAACCAAGCCATCATCACCCTCTACGCTCTTCCGCTCGAATAATCATCGAAAGGTACAACACATAATTAATAAATAATACACACACTCTATTCAATATTCGGAAATAACCTAGTCCTTTTGGTCCTCATCCCGGACGAGCACATTCTCGTGCAAATTGAGGATCAATACCTGTTATTTCGCGCGTTTCCAAATTTTGCTTTTTAAAAATATAACATTTGCATCCGCGACGTAACACATCTCTCTATCTCTCTATCTCTCTATCTTTCTATCCCTCTATCTCTCTATCTCTCTATCTCTCTATCTCTCTATCTCTCTATCTCTCTATCTCTCTATCTCTCTATCTCTCTATCTCTCTATCTCTCTATCTCTCTATCTCTCTATCTCTCTATCTCTCTATCTCTCTATCTCTCTATCTCTCTATCTCTCTATCTCTCTATCTCTCTATCTCTCTATCTCTCTATCTCTCTATCTCTCTATCTCTCTATCTCTCTATCTCTCTATCTCTCTATCTCTCTATCTCTCTATCTCTCTATCTCTCTATCTCTCTATCTCTCTATCTCTCTATCTCTCTATCTCTCTATCTCTCTATCTCTCTATCTCTCTATCTCTCTATCTCTCTATCTCTCTATCTCTCTATCTCTCTATCTCTCTATCTCTCTATCTCTCTATCTCTCTATCTCTCTATCTCTCTATCTCTCTATCTCTCTATCTCTCTATCTCTCTATCTCTCTATCTCTCTATCTCTCTATCTCTCTATCTCTCTATCTCTCTATCTCTCTATCTCTCTATCTTTCTATCTCTCTATCTCTCTATCTCTCTATCTCTCTATCGCTCTATTTCTCTATCTCTCTATCTCTCTATCTCTCTTTCTCTCTATCTCTCTATCTCTCTATCTCTCTATCTCTCTATCTCTCTATCTCTCTATCTCTCTATCTCTCTATCTCTCTATCTCTCTATCTCTCTATCTCTCTATCTCTCTATCTCTCATCTTCTCTATCTCTCTTCTTCTCTATTTCTCTATCTCTCCATCTCTCTATCTCTCTATCTTTCTATCTCTCTATCTCTCTATCTCTCTATCTTTCTATCTTTCTATCTCTCTATCTCTCTATCTCTCTATCTCTCTATCTCTCTATCTCTCTATCTCTCTATCTCTCTATCTCTTTATCTCTCTATCTCTCTATCTCTCTATCTCTCTATCTCTCTATCTCTCTATCTCTCTATCTCTCTATCTCTCTATCTCTCTATCTCTCTATCTCTCTATCTCTTGATCTCTCTATCTCTCTATCTCTCTATCTCTCTATCTCTCTATCTCTCTATCTCTCTATCTCTTTATCTCTCTATCTCTCTATCTCTCTATCTCTCTATCTCTCTATCTCTCTATCTCTCTATCTCTCTATCTCTCTATCTCTCTATCTCTCTATCTCTCTATCTCTCTATCTCTCTATCTCTCTATCTCTCTATCTCTCTATCTCTCTATCTCTCTATCTCTCTATCTCTCTATCTCTCTATCTCTCTATCTCTCTATCTCTCTATCTCTCTATCTCTCTATCTCTCTATCTCTCTATCTCTCTATCTCTCTATCTCTCTATCTCTCTATCTCTCTATCTCTCTATCTCTCTATCTCTCTATCTCTCTATCTCTCTATCTCTCTATCTCTCTATCTCTCTATCTCTCTATCTCTCTATCTCTCTATCTCTCTATCTCTCTATCTCTCTATCTCTCTATCTCTCTATCTCTCTATCTCTCTATCTCTCTATCTCTCTATCTCTCTATCTCTCTATCTCTCTATCTCTCTATCTCTCTATCTCTCTATCTCTCTATCTCTCTATCTCTCTATCTCTCTATCTCTCTATCTCTCTATCTCTCTATCTCTCTATCTCTCTATCTCTCTATCTCTCTATCTCTCTATCTCTCTATCTCTCTATCTCTCTATC
>CAXAQZ010000749.1:0-66016 GCA_963971145.1 Sussaba pulchella
AGCCCGATGCCGCTGATATATTCGACCGTTCGTTGCAACGTATGGGCATGGGCCCGCCGCAACGTTTTCCATACAGGATATACGTGCGCGAGGGTCATGCACGTTATTTCGACGGTAAAGTGCGTGCAAGCACGATTGCGAAAATAGAGGAGGCGCGGCAGCGTTATGCTGGAAAGCGCGGTCGGACTGTCCGGTATCGTCGGTGTTTATGGTGAGCGGACATACCGAGAAATTGTAGCTAATACAGTCACGTTTCCACGGCAAACCGAGGAACGCGACCCTCGTCAAAACGTGAACCGCACGGGGTTAACCCCCCGGGCGGATTCACGGCGCGCGGTACACACACGCGCGGGGGGCGGAGCGGTATCGAGTGCGATACACCGAGCTACTGGACTCCGGTGTACTTGTCGCGGAAGTCCGTAAGCGCGTATAAACGCGCGTCAAGTGCTAGAACCGACGGATCTCCATATGATTGGCGGTTCTGCACCCGTACGCGCGCACAACTTCGCTACCGTACTCGGCTGCTTGTTCCAGCCACATGTCAGCTTCACTCGACTGGTGCCGGACTATATTCGTTACCGATTGTTCACGGACCTTGTGTCCCGATTGCTTTCCATGGGTATCTGTGAACCGCATGTAATCGCCCAAAGGCAAAACCATTGCGTTCGTATGTACGCGCCAATGCGTTATCGCGCATGGTATATTATTCGGTTGAATTAATTTCCCATATGGTTTTCAATTAAAGGGGAAAAATTGTGAGCATCAAAAATGAATAAATGAAGAAAATAAATTTTGCGTTCCGATGGCAAAATGAATCGTTGAAATGATAATGTTGATAATTAGTTTATGAACGACGAATATACGTAAAAAAGTTATTGACGTGCAACGATAAATTTATAGTTGATTTTGTCGTGCAAGAAACAATTATCCATTTTAATGACGAAATAAATTCCTATGATTTAATATTAGCGACAAAATTTCTACAGCAAAAAGATACATTAGAGAAAGTAAAGTTTGATTAATAATAATAATAATAACAATAATAATTATTATTATTATTATTATTATTATATTATTATTATTAATAATAATAATAATAATAATAATTATTATTATTATTATTATTATTATTATTATTTTCGTGATAACTACCTAAGCTTATAACAATAGTTAATTTCCGAAATTCAGCTTACAAATGTTCAAAACCCAGAAAACAACTCGTGCTAGCGCGTCAATGCGATAAATCACTCGATCGAATTGATAACCCGTGACCCATTTGTGCCGTGGCAACCGACGATCGAATCGCATAATCAATGTTCAGTTCGATACAAAGAAAAATCCCTTGTCCGAAGGATATTCAACGGTCGAATTCGCCGTACAGCAACTCGGTCTTGCGTATTATACGCTAAAGCGCGCACACACACATCACTCTCTATGACATTCACATCAAACGGATAAACGTAATCACGCGTGTGGACCGGCTAACAGGACGACGTAGGTCGGATCTAAGTTCCGGTGAGAAGTGTCGGAGAAGCCATAACCACGACGGGAGATGGTTGTCGTGTCGTTCATCGACGTCTGTCTCTTTCTCTCTTTCTCTCTCTGTCTCTCTCTCACGACCGGGGGAGAAGGATGAGACGGGGAGGAGGGGCGGAATACGTCGGTACGGACGTTGGTGCATGCATACCGTCGCAGAACGATATAGGTATGCAAGCGGACCGATAGTTGATCCGCACCATCCGCCGTTCGAGGCCCATAGACCTGGGGCTGGATCTCCGCCTGTTTCGCGTGTTTAACGGGATATTGCTCGAGATTATGCCTTGGAACGTGTATATATGTGTGCGCTTCGGATAGATGAACATGGGCTTCGAACGGAGGTCGTCCTGACGAATATATATATCTGCTACCTGTATTCATGGTATTCCTCGAGCCACAGCTATATGCACAATACGAGAGTAACACGTATCGAGTGAATATAACGCAGTAGCTGTACCCACACACACACACACACATAGACATAGACGCACCCCTGGGAGGGGGTTGGTTATTCCTCGAGCTCGAGAGTAAACGCATCACCTCGACATGCTTATCGAAGCTGCTGGATCCATTAACTCACACGGACAAGCCCGGTCCCTCATCCCTCGACGACCCCGTTAGTTCGACGTCATGGGTATGGGACATTTCGTCCCGAGTCACCGGATTAAAATCCTTAATATCTTTTAGGTCCTACGATCTGGCTAATTTTTTTTAGATTTTTTGCATATCCCCTTCCCCGCACCCCGCCCCACTTTTTTCTTCGTTGAGATTTTATTTCTCTGTTTTTTTTCTGTTTCTTTTCTTATTTTTTTTAGAAAAGATGATAGAGTAATTGAAAAAATCGATTGTTTACCGACAATAATTGAAATATTGATTTTTTGCAAGGATTTATTTTTTTTAGGTAGGGGACCATCATCATATATTGAAATTCTCGAAAAATCGTATTGTTTAAAGATTTTAAAAAAATTGCAGAAAATATTAAGAATATGAGCCGCACTCTAATTTTATTAAAAAAGTTCGTCAATTTTTATAAACTATCTAGGGAAAATGTCATCCAATAAAAATATGGCATAATTAGAGTTAAACCTCCTCTTGATAAACAAAAAAACCGGGGCGGGAGAAGGGGGAACTCAAAAAATAAATAAATAAAATTAACGACGTCGTAGGATCCAAAAGATACAAAAAAAAATCATCGACTACATCAGGCGATAGAAGGGTCTCAATCTGGTGATTCGGGACGGAATGCTCCATATAATTATATACGTGTAACACGTACGCGTGTGTATCATAACGGTGTACTCCGACTCGCTTACGCGACCGTCGGTAGTCGCTAACCTCCGGCACGGGGTTTCCATACAAAATCTCATGAATTAGAGGAAAACACGAGTGAAATATGAAAATTGGAAAAGTCTTGAACGCAAACATGCCAGAGCCCGATCTCACTAATTTATTCCTGAGCAATAAACGGTTCGCCCAAAAAAATTTAAACAGCACGCCGACCTATTTAAAAAGTAAACATTAATCGGCCAAGAATAACCAAAATCAACTCCACCATTGTCACGTCGATAAAATGAAGTTCGATATTATTTTCAATGACGCGACAGAACGTAATTCCCCGGAAAATCGTGTTTGTTGGGTGGTTGAATCGTTTGTTGGGTCAGACACGCGTCGACGGAGTTGCGATGAAGCGACGGAGTCTCCAGACAGCTCGGTACGGCTCGGAGATATGGAAATTGAAGCCGGTCGGTGCGTCTCCGCCGTTGAAACCTTCGGTTTGCAGCCTCGTACCGCATCTCGAATGCACATAATTCGGCTGCGGGGCACCGCTCGGATCGCCGTTGCGTCGCTACTCGACACTGGCTACACTACCAAATATATATATATATATATCCGTGGTCTCAATATACATAAACACGTCTATATATACACGTATATTATTGTGCCAGTGGTATATGGATATGCGGATAAGCGTTGGCTACGCGATGGATGCAGATCCGTGGCATGAAGAGAACGATACTGCTGCACATTTCGTTGCTGTACCTCCTGCCGCAACTGCACATGCACGATGTGCTCGTATCCCGCCGCAGCAACGATCCCCAACGCCACGTGCGTTCGTATATGCACCTATTTGAATATCTCTTGCTAACTCTCCGTCGCTCCATCCCTCCCCACCTCCACCCCGGACCCGTTGCTTCTAGTCGCGGCGCATGTTTAACGATATTGCTACGGATTACCGGCGTTCGAAGCTGTTCGCAGTGCCTGCAAGCGTATATATATGTATCTTTATGTGTGTGCATGTGTGTTTGTGCGTTTATGTTAGGATAACGTGGTGAGAACCGCGGTATAGCTGATGAACCGCGCAGGGCTGCGTTGTTCGTGTACAAGTGCGTCTGGCAGGGCCGAACGAAAAGGGCCATTTATGGCGCGAGAGATGCTCGTATACCATGTCTGTGTATATTTGTGTGTGTGGGTGTGTAGGTGCGCAGTTCTGATCTTGGTAGTCCACACTCTCGGATGCTGTAACGACGTTGAAGGTATTATACGGAATTGTCGGTACTGCACGTGTATGGGTATGTATAAATATAATGACGGTGTATGGATATTTTATGCCAAGTCGACCTGTCCCAATAGGGTTACCTTTGAGAATATTCAGCCCGTTCTTACGATCCTAAATGGCTTTTAGTCATTTGTTTTCAAAATAGTTGACCTATTTGAGATTTATTTTTGTAGGTGCTACCTCTACATTTTTGTAATGGTAGTTTTCTTGTTTGCTTTGTAATGGTAGGTTCGTGATTTTCTATGGGCTTTCTTCAGAGCTCAAACACAACCCTGGACATTTTCAGTTTCCAGATCTCTCCACAACCGTTAAATGAATAACAAAACTGCCCTCAAATAAGTATATTTTTTTTTATTTGAGGGTAGTTATTGATGTTTTCAAGGGTTGCAGTGCGAAAGATTGCGAAGGCGTTTCGGCCTTCCTATTTCCCATGGAATCCCTTATATAAATGTTCCTATATCCCATCGATGCGATTATATGTTTGATCAGTGAGGTACCAATATCGTCATCTGAAATTAACGAAATTAGTATCGATTATTGTATCGCCGCCGTCGATGTTATCGCAGGGATTTAATGACGAACCCCTTTCAGCCGTGTATGCACGTCGCACGGACCTCGATGTGGGCAAAGCGATTGCCGCGCTTCATGCGTATATTGACATTGCGTATTGAATGGGGCGAGTCGAACGAGAAACGATCTTTCACATCGACAATCCGCAGTGAATTTCCGCTTTTCGATATCCTCGCGTCCGCTTCGCCGGAGGGCTAACCGACTGACCATTTTCCCTCCCAGCCAAGTCGAAAGATATCGAACAGTCGCATCGTTAGCGCCATATATATCGATAGCAATGCGCGGACTTGCCCGTCTGTGCATGTCGAACATTTCGATTCGAGAGTAAACCGCTGAAGCTCCGCGCGTTTAATTAGACTGTCGAACGGGACTCAAAGCCTCGAGTCACGAGAAAACCGCATGACTACGAGGATATTTGACTTTGATTGCCTGTTTTATTTTTATTTTTCGTCCGACGACGGCTATCGATAAGGCTTGGCCCCATCCTAGAGTCCTCGAAATTGTAAAGCGGAAAAAACAGCCACGACTACGACTGCAATAAAAAATTACAAGAGCTCTGATTTTTTTTTCATTCTCGTCGGAATACTACAAAATACATTTTTTTCATCCACCGAGCTTACAAAAAATCAAATTAATTTCATTTGAAAATTGGAACGAAGTAGTTCGGCCAACAAGCAGTGAAGGACGAAAATGTTAAAAATTGTCCAATTCAATCCTCCAAGAGGCAATTAGCCTATAGGGTAAAATACTGTACATAATAAACGGCCCATATAAATATTTTTTTAATTGCCTCTTGAATCATTGAATCGGACAATTTCATTCATCAACATTTACACAGAGAAATAAAAAATATAAATATGTTTTTCGATATATTTATTTATATATAAGAATGTTGTATGTTCATCGACGTTTCCCCGAACCGCATAAAATCAGAATTCACGAAGTCATTACGACCGCAGACGGTCCTCACTCGATCTTTCTCACTTTGATATGATGAAAATGACAAGCATTACCCGGAGCGTACCCGGGGCAAACTTATGTAACGCGAATGGGACAAGCACCGTAAGAGACTGTAGTACCGAGTGAACGGTGGCGTACGGTAACCGCCTAGACCGTCCCGGTGGGGCTGGCGTCCTCGATATTATGCTGAGACACGAGCCGGCATACATCGACGTGACACACACACACACCCACAAATCCAGAAGACGAAAGCGAAAGAGAGAGAGGTAGAGACAAAGAGAAGGATATACACAGAGAGAGAGAAAGCATATGCAAATCCTCGTGGCAAACTGCTCGGCCATTTGCATGAGCTTATAGATAAGGAGCCGTTAGAAGTACGGCACCGTCGCCGACGTCCCATCACCGCTCGGATTCCTCCCGATGCTGCTGTTGGCCACGTTGGGACGAGGACGGGGAGGTGGGGGTGGGGCTGGGCTGGGGGAAGAATTCTCGTCCTCGCACCGGAGACCGACGAAATCGATCTCTTTTCTCCTCGTTCCATGCACTCGGCGCGGTCGTACCTACTAACTCGTAATAGTACCGCCGGGTATCAGTTCCTCTTGAATCAGCTACCCCTCACCTATCCATATTACACGTGAGAAAAATTCGGTTCCGCGACGATATCTCACCGTGCCTTGCACCAACCTCCACCCAACACGATCTTCCTTGCCCTCCCGACAAAACCTCCACCAGCCCACGTCTCGCACTCGATGCTGGGCGAAGCGAACGCTTCGTGCATCGAGTTTTATATGGAAGTGCACCCTCGACTCTTCTCGACGATCTCTTATAACCTATATACGTATATACACGCAAGCTTGGGTTATAACTCGCCAGCCACGTTTTCGCATCCCCGCTCCGTCGATAAGCGGAAGCAGCGATTCGATACTATTTACGCGATAAAGACGCCTCTCGGAATAAATCAGAAGAACGATAAGAGCCCGAACGCGGACCGTTGCAAGCTTCGCGAGATTGCCTCAACCGTACTCGCTCGTACAAGTCTCACTCCATTCTCGAGTTTCGAGTCAACAGGCGAAACGTTGCGGAAAAATAACCGAGAAATATCGAGAGGGTTCTTCGCAGTCTGCGAGTTTGCATAGCGCGGTCTACTGTTGCATTCGACTGTAGCGAAGTACCCTGCTTCGAGCATTCTCCATCCCGCTGGCGAACGTCGTAGGTCAGGAGGCGGATCATTTTCCACTGTCAATTACGAGGAATCTCATGAATATTCTGCTTGAGCGGAGCATTGGCACATATTTCAATTTGGACATTTTATTTCATTCTTTTTCGTATTTATACTTTTTTTCTACGATTTTTAATCCCAGATATGATAGATAAAGGAATATAAGGTGGTTCGATAATATCAAATAATGTCGTTAGTGACGCGGCTGTGCGGAAAAATAATTAATTTAGAACAATTATTATCTAAATGGAAGTTGATTGCTTTATTCTATTATTTGAGAAATTTATTTTCGAAGAACATTTGAATGAAAAAAGGACTTTCCATTACGAATGCAGTGAGCTTGGAATTGAAGTAGCACGACTGTGTTGCGATTCGCACGACGGGATTTCATTAACGAAACAATCGGAGGAATCCGTTTTAACAGCGACCTTCGTTTTTTGTTAAAAGATTGGACGGCAGCGGTGGAAGATGACTGGTTTTGTGAAAAAGTCACGGCAATGACGCGGTCGGAGACAACGGAAGCGCGTGACGATCGATTCTTCGAGCTCGTTTGAATCTCGAGTACAATCACCTTCGTCGTTCGTCGTGACGACGATGGCGAGTTGGCACCGTTTTTAACGGGATCAACGAGATGCCGAATGAATAGTTAATCGAAATAAAAATAAAACGAATTCCGAGAGGTTCACCGTCCTCGAGATTTTACAAGCCTTCACTTGCAAATTGCTTTCGGTACTCGAATGACGTAATTTTCCGGAGACCTATTAGCTTTGTACACGACGTTTCAGAACGAATATTTCCGCTTAAGACTATAGACTACAAACGCTCCCTCCTTCTCTTTCGCTTCGCAGCGAGCGCCGATAGCGCTGTCACCTTCCCACTGGGCGATGTAGTACATTACCTTAACGATAAAATCTACGAGTATAGAAAAATACAAGAAGAATTTTTTGAATTTTACATATTGCATGTAGTATAGTTGAAATAAATTAAATAATGAAAAAGATAAGAACAATAATAAATTAGTACAAGTTTAAAAAATTCTAATTTCAATGACTGTTGAATTATTTATCATTCCAATCGATTGACGCTTACTTTCCATCCACGATACTTCGACGAAATTCTAATTATGGAAGTTTCATGAAATACCGAAAAAATAAATTAGAGAACCACAAGTCAAAGGAATTTTAAATTCCACTATCTTAATTAATTATTTTTTGCTGATCAACGATTTCGCATTTCTAATGTCTCGTCTACGTATGATAATTTACTTTAAGTCATTGAATTCAAAATCTGAATTCAATTACCTACTTTGTTAAATAATTTTTTTTCCAATCCATCGACGGATTTACATTTTTTTCAAATTTTTCTCGTACGATAATTTCTTTAAATGCCGAAAAAAATTAATTTTGAAACGTACTATACCAACCATACACCGGAATGACACAGATAGATAATCGTTTATATGAGCCGAGGCTAAAGTACCTGCGAGAATATGAGAATAGTGGGTGGCGCGTAATGCGGCGAGTCCCGGACTCGTTGCGAAAGCTTCGGTCGGTCGACTCGTTCGCGTAACGACATCGTCGCCCATTCTCGTAGTGACGTCACAAACACGAATACGAGGTAAGCTGCGGAAGATACGAAAATACGCAACGCGAGAGCGAGAGTTTCTTATTATTATCCGTCTCGTATGGATTCGCATCGGCGTGCACTGAGCTCGGTGCAATTTTTCCAGAGAAACATAGATTAATGTTTTCATACAATATCTACCAACGTTCTTGGTTCGCCGTTGCGTCTCGATTCCAGGAACATCAGCAATATTTTCCGCCTCGAAATAACTTACGAGAAAATAAAATGAGAGATGGTAGAAAAATAAAATAAAATAAAATAAAATGAAATAAAATAAAATAAAATAAAATAAAATAAAATAAAATAAAATAAAATAAAATAAAATAAAATAAAATAAAATAAAATAAAATAAAATAAAATAAAATAAAATAAAATAAAATAAAATAAAATAAAATAAAATAAAATAAAATAAAATAAAATAAAATAAAATAAAATAAAATAAAATAAAATAAAATAAAACAAAATAAAATAAAATAAAATAAAATAAAATAAAATAAAATAAAATAAAATAAAATAAAATAAAATAAAATAAAATGAAATAAAATAAAATAAAAAATGAGCGAGATTATTCGTCGCAGAACGTAATTTTCTTATGAAAAATTGTGTCAACCCCGACCCTGAGTCCCGCAGCGTTCGAGCAATTTGACGTTATGATATTTTTTTCTCCCTCGACAAATAAACGCTCGAGAATTTTAAATTGCCAGAAGTAATGCGCGGTGGGGGGGGGGGGGTGAGTCGCGAGGCGGTGGAGAAACGAGCGGCAACTTGGCTCATAATTGAAATATGACAAATGAACTTCGACGTTGAGGAGCCCGCGCGCGCTGATTAATTGCAACGATAATATTATTGTTATATCAAGCGAGGGAGCGAACGCGGCTGTCTCCGGTAGAATGTATGTACGGGTGTACGGGCTTTTCATATCTATTATATCTCGATCCGTGTATTAAGCGCGGCTGCCAGTGGGTCCTTCAGCAGCGCCAAAGGGTTGCGAATACACGGAGCGAACAGCCTGCAATCGAGAAACTGATGGGGTGACTCAGATATTATACATGTACATATATATATATGTCTATATATATATGTGGGGCAAAAGACCGACGCGCGCGCCTTACTCGAACCTCGGCCCCATCTTCACGCAGCTTCCTCTGGAACCCTCGTTAGAGACGCGAAGCTCATCGAGTTTCTCGAAAAGAAAACACCGTGCGGTAGCATAAATGGAAATAACGTAATAATGTTTACTTGATATTTTAATTTATTTATCGTTTGTCCGTTGGTCCGATCTGCTTGGAGTTAAAAATACATGACTAATTGAGTTAGGAAAAATAATATTCGTCGCGATGATTTCCATCTTCAACGTGAATTATTTTTGTCGGATTAAGAATACGACGATTTTATAGAACCGAGTCGACTCGATTTTACTCCTCTGATTGGCTATCAGTGAGGTTAAAACTGCGCTGAAAGAAGGGAAAATTTCACTCTGATCGGGATCAGTCCAGGGATGTGATTGATACGCAATTTCGATTTCGAAGTGATTCGAAATTTTAGCGAGTTCGTGGAAATAGATTTTTTTTATTAAATTTTTTTTTTATTATCATTCGATATCCATTTGACCTATAATTTGACGTAGAATGACGGGTTGGACTTTGTTTGATTGACTCGTCACAGTCGGAACGGTTGGACGCGAACGAGTGAAATTTAATCATCGTCCCGTCAGACTATTTTATCTCGTTTGGTTATGATTATTCCACCGATGGCGGAATTAAACTAGGTAAATTGGATTACACTGTTAAATGTCATATTGGGGAGACACGGGGGACTTTCGGCTTTGTGGTGAATATGGCGATATGGAAACGAGCGAGTGATCAACGCAGCCTTGGGATTCTCTGTCCATCGTGTCTATGAATAAGCTAATCCATCAAATATCGGAAATCTTTTGTTTATCCTCCCATCAAGTAAGTTATAAAATAAGTTGAAAAAAACTACAATATTTAACAATCCCGGGGCCCCAAATTAATCGTAGTAGTTTCAGAAAATTATGCAGGTTAGTTTACGTCAATTTTCTCATTTCTCTCACGATATCTGATCGTTGCAACAATTTTTTTTACTTTTTTACTTTCGACTCCAAACAGCCCCGCATTTTTCTCAGACCTTCCTCGCTGCTTCCAAAGTCGGCGCGAGGATTCGTTTTGTATAAATAAATTCCCCAAAAAAATGCCCTATTTATGACACAGGATTTGTAGAAAAAAATCAAAATTTGAAAAAGACATTTCCATTGGTTTTTTCTTTTTCACACAAAGCCGAAACTCGCACCGCATTTGGAAGTTGCGAGAAAATTTTGACAAAAAGTAAGGGTCTATTCAGAGTCGAAAAACGCAAAAAATAATGTATGCAATCACTTTATAACGTAAGGGAGCTTCCTTCTCGATTTATCTTGAAATGCTTGGAACATGTATTTATGTATAATAGCTACACGATATGTACATATTCGGTCGCTCGCTGTTTCTACCAACGGCTCGTTACTCCCGACGAGTTCGTCAGTAGTCGTTGATTACTGTTGTTCCTCTCGCGTTCTCGCTCAGCCCTTCTACCAATTCGACTCCAGCAACCGACACGAACTTGTGTACCATGCATCATCGTCCGAAGTATGCAACAGCAGTTATGCTTACTCTCTACTGTTTTCGTACTTCGCAAATTCATTGTCTTATTTCTCATTGTCAGTGCAATACGCCGCCTACTTGGCACTTCCATTTTCCCAAACTTTACGCGTATTGAGCGCCATGTGTAATTTTTTCTTTTATCGCAAAACTTTCACCTACGATGTAGTCAGACAATGAAATATATTTTTTTCTTTAAAAAAGTTTTCTCAAAATCAAAACAATTTGGGCTTGGAGCGTTTTAGTTTAATACAATTAAGCATGGCATCGCGCCACTACCTTCACAAGTTTCACGGTTTTCAGGCGCTGTTTTTAGTGTACTTTCTTTGACTTACAAACTGCGTCTGCATTGTAGTCAGACGATGTGAATTTTTTAATAATTTTTTCTAATATCAAAACAATTTGCTTTTGATCCCCAATCAAGATTTCCACTATCTTAATCAGGGCAACGTCATTGGGATGCGGGACATGCGCCCTCTGTAGTCCAGCCCTTTCTCACCCCATCTGTCGGCTGTCCTCTTAAACATCGGTCAAACCTCGCAAATAATTTTTTCTCCAGCATCTTTCGTTTTACGGCGTTCAGTTCAAAATTCAGAGAGGCTCGGGTACATTTAAATGTGTCGGGCGAGGACCCATTGTTCCAAAAGCTCCTCGTACTCGATTCTGGGTCACCGGAAGACGAGGGACATGGGGCTGAAGAGAACTGTACGAGCAAGTACAGTTCGAGCGAAGAAGTCTAGTGAGACTTCGTCAGAACGTTGATTGCCGTCTCGCGCTTCGTCGTCGTCATCGTCGGCGACGTTGTCTCTGAAATTGTGCCATTTTCGTCCACCCCTTCGTCGGACTCGACGAAACTCGTCGCTCGCTATATGGCAACAGGCGTTGCCTCACAAACGTCGACATGACCTCTCATCATAGTTATTCCATACTTATGGGAGCAAAGGTTGCAGCGTTATTCCGTTGCAAACGTCTTCCCTAATTCTGCATACCCGTCCTCTGAGTACAGCCGCCGTCCCCGTCCGACCCCTCCGTGCTTCTTCATCTCGGTGAAGTCCCTGGAGTGGGACTGGCTTCGTCCGTTCATTCTCTCGTCGGCATTCTTCGGTAGTCCGGCGACTCAGAGCTACACATTCGCATGTGGAACCAGCACCGGGCCTCTCTGGCTTTGTTTCAGGGTGGAAGAGTTACCGCCCTGGCGTAACGAACCCAACGGACCGTTTTCATTCGCGGCATCGTCGTCGGGCCGGCAAAGCATCGTACACGCAACCGGACCGAGACGAGAGAAGGAAGTCGGAGATGGTGAAAGAGAAGAAGAAGGGTCGGATAAGGGTGGAAGGGGGAGAGATGGAGAGAGAGAGGGGGAGAAGAGACAAACCACCACAAATAGCACGACAATCCACCGCCTGCCGCATTCAATTTCGCGCATTTAATTCCACGAGCGCCTCGCAGGATGTTGTCGCAGTGGTGTGGTCGCTGTCGTCGAGGAATGAGCTTGCTTGCTTGCTGGCTTGCTTGCTTGCTAGGTTGCTTGCATAGCAGGAAGGAAGCTTACGATAATGTACGGTTACTCGGCGAGCTGAAGGACAATTGCCGCAAAGGCCGAGTAAACAGGGAGGGAGAGAGAGAGAAACTGAGAATGAGAGAGGGATGAAGAGAGAGAGAGAGAGAGAGAGAGAGAGAGAGAGAGAGAGAGAGAGAGAGAGGGGGGGGGGGGAGGGAGGGAGAGATGAGAAGAAGCAAAAGGAGTAGCTCGCCTTGAGCTCGTTTTCGAAATTAACGTGCAAGAAAACCTCGAGACGACGGAACCTCGAGTCTCGCTTGCTTTTTCGGCAATCGGAGAGGATATTCTCTGTAAAGAATTTCTGACTTTCTTCTGAATTTGCTGAAAGACCCACGGTTAACGCGCTGTAAGTTGTATAAAAAAAAACAAGTACGGTCATGCAACGTCAAGGAATAATTAATGCCTCGCAAACGCGAGTTTCGAGGATAAACGTATTCAAGGTTTTTAAACGACCGCAAGCGAAGTATTTCTTTTTTTCTATTTTCGTTGCATTCATTCAATTATTTATCTAGCGCAGCATAATACATTTATATATATATATGTATATATTAGGGTGGCGCTTATTTGAATCACTTCCGAATTTCGAACAGAGAAAAAAATCCTCGCCAAGTTTCGCCGCAATATTTACGGTGTTGCGAGCGGGACGCGAGCCTCCTACTTTTTCCCATTTAATTGGCACAATGTTTTCATTGACACGGCTTCATAATTATATACTTCTAGGGATAAACAAGCGAGAAATATGAACCTTGTACGATTTTCCGGAGGAATCCAATGGCGGGCCCAAAAGTTAATGAATTTCGATTTTCGACGCCACCATATTGGGTCCGCCATTTCAAATATATACACATCCTTTCTGTATGTGTATTTGACATATATGTATAACATAAAATATATCAAGATCCCTATATTCAAACCCCATTCGTTCTTATCAACGATCTTACACGTTGGTGAAACTTAACAAATACCGAAATTTAAATTCGGTTTCGAATAAAACAAAAAAGAATCAAGATACGAGATAGTGAGTTCAACTCGAGGCAAGAAAGAAAATCTAGGTTCTTTCGCGGCCCGAGGAAGGGCGGGGCGGGCCGAAGTCGCGAAATTTTCGGTGAATAGAAACGAGCCATGCTAATTAAGGATTGACTCGGGGCTGTGGTACAACGTAAAACACAACGCCGTGACTCGGTGAGCCCAATGCCAGAAGGGAGAACGGGAGGAGGGGATGATGAAGGGCTCGACGTTCAAGCTGGCTGAAACACGGTGCAGTCTGCAGAACTTAGCTCGGCTGACGTCGAGTGCCGGGGATCCGCGGGTGTTCCCGACGAAGCGACGGGGAAAACGGACAAGCGTGCCAAATATCTGCCGACATGGTCTCTACAAGGATTGGAACGAGTAAGTGAGTTCCCTTCTCTTACGGAAAGGTATTTACATCCTTCCTTCCTTCTCCGGGCTTTTCCATTCGCCCATTTCCCATAGAACGATTCTGCGCTCTCTCTCTCTCTCTCTCTCTCTCTCTCTCTCTCTCTCTCTCTCTCTCTCTCTCTCTCTCTCTCTCTCTCTCTCTCTCTCTTTCTTGTCTTCGTTCTCGGCGTCGCTACACCATCGCTGAATCGTATTTTATAATAATTACGCAGACAGCTTGCGCAAGTTGACAAAACCGTATTCGCGGTATCGCCTCACGGCAACGCCGCGAAATGCGATTGTCGGTGTCGCGACGCAGCTGGAAAGATATATATTTTCACGTTAATCCGGGTTATTCGAAACAATGTACGAGCTGGTATCGCGTCTGCTCGGTTATTCACAATTCTACGAAGTTGCCGCTTGAGCTTCGATGTGCAAATGAGATGGAATAGGCCACTTTGGGATAGGGCGAAGTTTGGGGCCAATGTTTCATTCGCGTTTTAATATCTTTAAAGTTGAGTTTATTCATTTCCTTATTCGGGATATGGGTTCTGCAGTTTTTCTACGAGCGTATAACAATGAAGATATTGACATTATATAAGAATCAGTCACAAAACTACAAAGAATTATCGCAAAAATGTATATTAAAATAATAATAAAACGAATAAAGGAAAAAAAATGTAATCCGTCTAATTATTCAATGAAAAATCAATTCTGACGATAATAATATTGATTATAAAAAGATCATCCAGAAGAAAAATAAATGAATAAATGTTCGGTCCTTTTTTCATAAGTAGGGGAAAGGGGGGTAGCCCCGGCCAGTTTTCTATTTTCATAATTACCCCGCAAATTAAGGGTGGAGTAATAATCGAAACTGCACAAATATTATTACTGAGATATATTTTAATAGAATATCGTACAAAAAAAATGATAAATTATCAGAAACTTGAAAAAAAATTATTTAAAACTTTGGCTTGAATTCGGCCTCTCCAGAAACGTGGCGGGTAGCTCCGGCCACCGTGATATTTAGCGTTGGAATCGATGTTTGGTGACACAAACGTCACATGTGTAGTACAAATCGTCTGGATTTATATTGACACATGCCTCATGAGCTCAGCTTTTTCTTTTGTGAGGTTCTTCTTATTTTTCATCGCGATCTTTGGCTTCTTCTTTGGAACTGTTGATTTCTCAATCAGCTCATTTTGATAAGGAGATGATGTTAAAATCTCACTTCTTTGGGTTCGTCTTTTTCGAACGGACAGTCTCTTCTCTGATGCGTCTGGTAGAGGCAACAAAGTATTTAGTACATCACTAACTGTGTCGACGTTATTGGATGTACTTGAAACCTTCTTCTGACGGGTAGATGTAGACGGGCATGTCAATTTTTTTGGGTGGTTATCGCGATCTTCAGGTAGTGGGATATCGGTCAAAGCAAAACACATAAAGTCCAAGTCTGCGAAAATTTCTTAATTGAAGGGCACAATGCCTGTGCAGCGAAAGTGTTTTCTTCGCTCCGATTTCCTCGGTTTGCGGTTCTCCCTTTGAACTTAGGCATTTTGACACCCACCTACGAAAACAAAGAACTGGTAATTGCAGTAAACCTTTTTTTATGAATTTTCGTCAAGAAATAGGCCTTCGAATGAATGGCCGGCGCTACCCGCCAAAGTGGTGGCCGGAGCTACCCGATTCGATTTTGGGCAAAATCATGGCTTTAGTACTAAAATAAATGTTAATTTTTCCGAACGGAAAAAAATATGTAAGATATAATGATTATACTGAATATTGGCCAGTTAAAAACTATAATTACTTACGTTTTTTCAACGGTGTACCTTTTTCTACGTTGAGCGGGACGTGATCGAGTCTCACACAAATCAGTATTGACGCTTTCACGACCGAACACGAAGACAAGTCGAGCTCTACTAGTCGCACGTTTCTCGTAGGGCAAAAAAGAACCCAGGAAAATTAAAAAATTGATAGTAAACACAAAGCGAACATACATCTGAGACATGGCCGTGGCTACCCGCTGGCCGGGGCTACCCCCCTCTCCCCTACATAAAAATATATGGAGCTTGTAATAAATTGTTGAATCGCGGTAATAAATCGTTGGTGTCGCAACTAAAAACCCATCACGTCCATGTTACAACGCAACCAACAAAAAAAATTAAAAACAAATAGCGTCTACAAATGATTTATCTTCAACGCGTTATAATAATTCTCGACCATGTAGAACGGTTCGTTAACGTTATGACATTTTTTTCACGCGCATGTTTAATTATAAACGAAAACCGTGTGTAAACGTTGCGGATGGATATGACCCATCATGGCCCAGTGCCGACGATAAGTATGCAAGAGTTAACATACAAGAAAACCGAGGCAAGAGCGCGTACCACGCGGCTCTAATTATGTTTACACGTAGCACACGTTTGAAAACGCGTATGGGGGATAATGGAAGGGGTTGTGGACAATGCTCTCTGCAGACACACACACACACACACACACAAACTCGAACGCGTGCGAATTCCGCGTCATTTGTATGTGCACACGTGTACACGTTGAAGTGAATCGAGTATGTACCGTGAAGAAAGTTGGGTTAAGGTTCTACGTGCGTGCTCTCAGTTACAGAAACGCATGCGGGTGCGTCAATGGGGTTCCATGGCGCGTCGGGGCGGTTGTTCGCATCGCACACGCGCCCGATGGCTCCGTTCGGGCCTCCCGTGCGGCTCACCCCGTCGGCACGATGTTTTTCAATACCCCTCATGCTGGCCGAGAAAAAAAAACAAGAAAGCCAAGCGGACGCACGAGCGACGGATTTTTCTCGCGAGGCAAATCCCGGGACACGAAACTCGAGTCGTTTGTGAAGGATGAAGGCAACGTCGAGAAGGGAAGGTTCGGGGGCAATTGGGGTTAGGGGGTCAAGTGTGCGGTTGACCACCATGATTCCGTGGCTGCGAATGGAACGTCACCGTCAACACGCCGAAACGGACCGCAACATCGATCAAATTCACGGGGTGCTCTGATTCAGAGAGAGGGGGAGGAGGGTTCGGGCTACCACTCGGCGAATGATTGACAGATCTTTCATTGATTCGAATTTGGATCGCGAGAGGGAAAATATTTGACATTATTATCGTGTGACGCGTTTGAAAATTGTGATGGTATGTGGTAGCTATTTTGAGAGATTTATTTTATTCGGGTCGAAGGCTTTTGTTGTGTTGACGAATGGAAAGAGATTTCGGATGTTTTTATTCAAAAAGTAAATCGTCACGTGAAGATGGATGAAATGTCAAAGGATTTCCATGACTGGACCCTCATCTTCTTCTTTGCCTAATAAATATATCTATCTCATTTATCATTTTTATTCATTGCAATCGTGAATTTTCAATTCTTTTGTTTTTTTTTAAATTATTGAATTGATATCATTATATTCGTATCTGGTTTTATACTCGAATTTGGATTAATTTATTATTATTTATTCATTGAAATACTGAAATTCTATTTCTAATTTCTTAGTGCTGTGATGATTTTATAAGCGTAATACACACAAATCAATGTATGCCGGAATATTGATATAAAAATATCACGGAAATAGATAACTATTTCCTTTTTGCTTTAACAGCAAGCCTCGTCACTGAATGGCTATTTGAAAAAATCCCTGGCTCATCAACATTTGTATTATTTCGGTAAAACCATTCTTTAATTGATTGTAAGGTTTAATTGACCGATACAAAACCGAAAAACATTCTCGAAAAATTAACGCGCGACTAGTTATCAAATTATGCGGGTTCTTGGCCGGAGCTTTTGAAGACTTTTATTTCTCATCAAAGTTTTCGTATAATCATTTTACGAAACGAGACGCCGGATGTTTTCATGAAAGACGAAATCCCGAGCGCAAAGAGGGTTCGTGAAGAGTCGAAGGAAGATTCTACGTCGCGTCTGCAACCCTCGGACGACTTTTTGATGTTCTTTATAATTGTTTGTTCGTTCGTTCGTTCTCTCGCTCGAACAGAGCCCAAGCGATAATCTCGCATCTATTCAGTTTCAACCCTCGACGTCACATGCGTCGGACTGGCGCAGGTCCGCGGCAACCAAATCCCTAGACACGAGGCACTCACATGTCCTCGGGACACGCGTGGTCATGACGTCGTACGCGAGTCCGCGAACACACCCTCGTCCCAAGAAAACCACTCACACGCATTGCGATTTAATTAAAATCGGGCGTTCCTGCGTCGCAGACGTTAATAGTCGTGGGGCGATTCATTTTTGTTTGTCGTCTCACACGCGTTATCGTTGATGACGAGCCAATATATTTTTGTTTTTTTATTTCTGACTTCCCTGGAAATGCTTTCATATAATTTTATTGATGATTCGTTTTTGGGAGATATATTTATTTGTATTTTGAGAAGAAGTTATACACTTGATTGTGATTTTTTAAAAATCCAAATGATTCAATCATTCGTCATTCATTTCAATGATGAAATACCGTCAATGATGAAATTAAAAGGAAAAATATGTGTACGGAAAAAATGTATGTACAAAAAATGACATCGTTAGATCCCGAGGATGCGAGATTCCGTAGCCGCAGAGAAGGTGGTGCTCTCGACGGGAGCCCGAAGGCTCGGTGAACGTCTGAAGTTTCCATTTTCATGCCGCAACGAGACCCCAAGAGAAATGACTGAGGCGGAGCTTACAGTTTAGAGAAGGCTTTGTACCGGCAACAGCTACAGACCCAACGTGGAAACTCCTTCGTTCAAGGTACCGAGGCACCGTAACCCTTTGTATCGAAACCCGTCTCTATACCCGGCGGCCCGACGCGCTCTACGTGTTCCAACCCTGTGATACGTAAGTCCACTATTTCCGGTAGCGCGTGATAGAGCGGGATACGAAGCCAAACGAAGGAGGGGCTGAGAAAGAGAGAAACAGAGGGAGGAAGAGAGAGAGAGAGAAAGAGAGACCGACCGAGATAACTAAAAGCCTTTTGGGGGGCGGTTTGCCACTTGAAACTTTCAATGAGATTAGACTCTCTACGCACCTCTGTCCGACCGAAGTTTCCAACATTCTAAACTCATGCGTTAATTATCCGCGTCGACTAACGTAAAATCGTTACAATATTTACACGATACATTCCTGCCTTCAACTCATCCCCGCATAACTTCACCAATTCAGAGAATAATTAGCCCCAAAATCTACCACGAAAAATCACAAAAAATATTCGTTAAAATATAATGAATTACTATTTTTCTGAAACCCAAAAACAAATGCAGTCTCATTTTAATTAGCTTGCCAACGAATTTTACCCCGAAAACAAAGAGCCGTTGAAAAATGTTTCATTCATATTTCCCAGAAATTGTACGTGAAAATAATATTTTGATTTCGTTATTAATTCGTACATACGTCGAAGTTACGACATATTTCGTTATTCAATTATTTATTTATTCATTTCGTATCTTCAAAGGTACCGTGAGTCAAGCACGTTTGGTCAGAGTATTTCTTGCCCGAGCTAAGCTTCAGTGAGCAAAGGAAAACGTAGATAAATTACGTTCCATATTGTATGTCTGTGTGAATTCTCGTATAAATTGAGGCACTGAGCGACCGCAGAAGGGTCGGTTTTAGCGCGACGTACTTTGCGAAGACTTGGCTTTGTGAAACGTCGTCATGGAACGTATTCTATATGATTGGCGAAACCCTTGCTCGTTCTTCCCTTTGTATCGCAGAACGACTGTGTGTTACCCTTGCTACCTCAAACCCATGTCACCGACATCCCACAGCAGCAGAAGCGGCAGCATCGGAAAGTAGCAACGACAGCGTACGGTGGAAGCTGGCTTGCGCAAGCTGGGTACGTAGGGACCACCTTACGTACGTACTTCAGTATTAGCCCTGGTCTGCGTTACCTCTGCATAACCCGAATTGCAAGACCCGACTTGCCTTCCGCTTTTCCTTTCTCGCGGGTCCAACGGTTTTTGTTCATCTCGTTGTAAGTAGATTAGGTGCGAGTTATACGTTCACATTAACCCTGCCCAGAAGCACATGGTCGAACCGAGCCGAGCGGATGAGAACGCCCAGTTTGCCCTACGATCCCATCCAGCCCAAACCTACAGCAGAGAATTTTCACTGCTGCCGGGAAATAGCCCTAAAATAGTTAAAAACACACACACGAGTACGCAATAAACATTATAAACAGAACAACCCTACTTCAACGCGTGCGAGAAAAATACAATTAAAAAACTTTTAAAAAATTTGAATTTTTTGTTGCTTCCGTTGCCAGAGCTAAAACAACCCGCGAGAAAGATCGCGGACTCGGATAATTCGAGTACATATTCCACGGAACGAAGATAAAATCCGGAAATATGGGCGACAAAATAAATGTAATTTACCGAGACAGAGTAAACGAAAAAAAATTGGTTTAATGCCCGAGCGTCGTAGTTCTCTCGGATAAAAAATAAATAAATAAAAAATAAAATGAAAATTGAAAAGTATATATATATATTTAGAAAAATCGAAAAAAAAAAAAAAAATATACAAATCCAGGTGCGTTCTCGTATCGTTATCGCGTGGGCAAACTGTGCTCTATAAATCCCACGGGTCTCGTGACACATCCGTGGGATTTATTCGTTCGCACATAGAGCTTTCTGTACGTACCAGCGTGAATTGTTCGCGCACTCTGTACGCTTTTCGCGAGGCTCTCGGCACCACCTCCCTCGTGTGCCGATGTCTCTATACAGTACCGGTACGTCGGAGCCAAGCGCGTCTACACATAGATACGCACACGATATATGTATATCACGGTGTATATGGGGCATTTCGTCCCAAATCACCAGATTTAAAACCTTCTATCGCCCGGAGTGGTCGATGACTTTTTTTTAAGTGTCTTTTGAATCCTACGACGTAAATTGAATGACATTTTGTTTTCTAGAGAGTTTATCGAAATTGAAGAAGTGTTTTTTATAAAAGCAGAGTTGAACTCAAGTTCCCAATATTTTCAAAAATTCTTTTTAAATTTTGAAAAAATAAGATTTTTTCGCTTTATAAATCGATTGTCTATCGAAAATAATCGAAATATTGATTTTTTGCAGGAAAAATTTCATTTCTTCCTTTTAAACAGGGGGCCATCATCACACATTAGAATTTTCGAAAAAATCGTGTTTTTCAAATTTAAAAAAATATTAGGAACATGAGTTCCACTGCAATTTTATGAAAAAAATTCATCAGTTTCAATAAAGAATCTAGGAAAAAATGTTCATCCAATTGAAAAGTAGCACAATACAGCAGATAAAGCTTGATACAGGAAACATTGGGGTGGGGTGAGGGAAAGGGGAAATCCAAAAAATAAAAATAAAAATTAGCGACGTCGTAGTATCCAAAAGATACTACACAAAAGTCATCGCCCACATCGACGGAGAAGGCTTTCAATCTCGTAATTTAGGACGGAATGCCCCATATATATCCGCTCGCGCGCGGGGCTGCAACCGGTTTTCCGTAGTACTCGTGCTTTTCTATACAGATATATAAATCACGAGCAGTAGGTAAAACCGGTTGCAGCGCCGTTGGCCCACTAACGGCAAAAGCTTAAGTCCAATGTTTAAAGTTGTGCTTCCGGCACTTTGAAATATAGGGATTGCCGGAGAGAGGTACAGCGGCCGGCGTACGAGGACGTACGGGTTAGAGCGTCATCGTGTCTCTTGCTCGCTGGGTGCGAGAGCTTTTCCGGCGTCCCAGGCTGTGGCACCGCTGTCCGTTACTACTCAAGTACGACTGCCGGTGCTTCTGATGTGCCGCGAGAGCCCCACGGGCTTCGAAAAGCTTTCGAGCATCTACTGCAAACTGTCACGTGTGCGTCAGTCTTTTTCTCCGTCTCTCTCTCGAGTTGGCAAAACGTGCCGGTTAGACCTGTGGATGTCATACGGAACCTAGACACACCCTCGACGCCACGGGTTTGTTCCTCGAGGGCCAACGCGACAAAATTTACATTCGACTCTACGTAGTTTCGCGTTACACGTGTCTTTTCGCAGCTTCTCTTATTCGCTCACGCTTTTGTCTTGTTTTTTTTTCTTTTTCAAAGGGAAAAAAATGGTATTCGTGTTGACTATAAATGTTATTGTGAGAGGTCGAGGTACTTGCTGTAGTAATTGCGATGGTATTGACTGTGCAATATTTAAATATGTTTTCATCATCCCGACGTTCATATGTCTATTCCACCTGGGTTTGCAATGATTTGTTACGTAATTTTGATTGAAAGAGGTGAAAAAAGGACTATCCGTTGTTTAGGTATGATTGATGCTATACAGACAATTGGATTTATAGGATTTATTGACTGAGCCTACGAACCTTCGTTGCTTCGAGACGCTAGCGCCAGTGCGACATTCGACTGGACAAATTGTGATTATCCGTTGGTGGAAATTTTTATTCTAGGCGTTATAATATTCTGTTAATTCGTTGGGTATAGTCCAAAAATTTTAGAAAATTCTTAATACGCAACTCAACCGCGATACGAAGCACGAATGAGAATAACGCAATTGCAAAGCTGCAATGTAGCGAATGAGGAAACTGTGGTTATGGTGGCTGTCGGAGGAATAAAATTAAATTGAATCTTGTTCGGTCCGTGGGTTGCAACCGATACCTACTTGCGAAGCTCGTTCTGGCTAAGCTCACTGGTGTAAAACAAAGCATAGACGAGCACGTGGTTTTCATATGAAACGAAGCCAGGGAAAAAGAGCGTAAAGAAATAAAATAAAAAACTACACGGCCCTCCGCTGTTTCCCGTCGGATTAAAAGGAAATAAAATTGAAAAAGAAAATAATAACGATACTAATAAAATGAAAAATGAAAAAATAGAGAAAAAATTGAAAAGCTCTCGGTAACTCTTGTAAAAGGGTGAAAAAGCTCGACGCAAATGTGTCGAGTGAAACGAAGCTCGTTGAACGTGAGAGAGAAATGGACAGAGTTGAACAATTTTGTGCGCACAGGTATTTCCGAGTCAATGTATTCAATTACAAGGATCGCTATCGTTCGGGGGAGCTTCGAGCTATACGCAAAACGGGTTGCTGGCAAAAAGCGCGTGCAAACCCGAGTCCCCGGCGTTTTGTTTGCCAGCCGGATGTCGAGTCTGTCAAGTCGAGAGTTGCGAGTTTGAAATATAACGCATGCTCGACGCGTCGAATCCCCGCGGGGGTTGCGAACGAGGGGCCGGAGAGGAGAACGATATCCCGCTCGACAATCGGGTTTTCGGTACTCGAATAGCTGCCGTTGTTTCGAGAACTGATGAAATACGCACATCCGGACATGGATCGGCCAATTGAATCTGTTTTGAACGTTTAGACTTATCGATTTTTTAACTTTCATTTCATCACCGTTGTTCTTGCAACGCGAACGATACCAAATTTTTCGGTTTTTCATCTCTGCTTTTGTTTTTCTCTATGCTTCCTCCTGGAGGAAGTATTTTATTAACGAATTTGTTGTTTTTACTATCAGTATTATTATTACTTTTTTTTCGATCAAAACCGAAAAATTGAGAGCAAATTTTTTCATGCAGATGGAAATTGGCATTCGACCATTTGAATCTAGAGGATTAAAAACATTTGCGCTGATATTGATTTATAAATACCAAATATTTTTTGTTTTTATCCTATTTATCAAATGATTTTTGCAGTAAAAATATTCTCCCCGTCAAAAAGATATATCCTCCCAATTTGTCATACCAACAAACCTTGATCCAAAAAATGCTCACTATCGCAATCGTATCTACGAAACAAAACCGAGAAAATCCCCCAAATTCCATCCAAATGAATTATTATTTTCGTCTTCTACGAATCCCGCAGCTGGTCAATAAATCATAAAAAAATTAAGCGAATTAACGTACAATTGTCGTCCGCATTCTCGTGCTAAATTCGTGGCTTTCGTCATCGCCCTTCGGGGTCGAGTGCCGTTTGAGTAGCATCGTCACCATAAATTCTTTTGGCTCGTGATACTCGAAGCGCGTAGACCTTTAGCCACACACTAACCAGTCGGACAGACGGACTGCAAGCGCGTGCTGATATATACACATATACATAACATATATGAATATATATACACAAAACTAAAGTACACACCCTCGTGTTGATCTATCTCGCGCCGAGAGTGCGAGAAAGATGGAATACATACTGAGCGCGTGCTGTGTATGCTTTGTATGGTAGGACGTGCGCAGTTACGTACCACGCGGCAGTCGTCGTTCTTGCACCCTACGGACGCCCCCACCGCGATGCTGAATGAGTCACGAATTTATGCCAGCCGTTCGCCGCTCGGGCCAGAGCGAGACGGTGTTACTGTGTTCCAACTCAAATACGCACACAAACACATAAACGGTAATAGCCGTATAGCCGGTGTTGGATGCCATGGAGTGCACAACAAGTACATGTGTAACGTCGAGCCACTCTCGCGTCTTTTTGCACAAGGTCTCACTGCTGAGTATCCTGCACCGAACTCGAGAGGAAGAGAAAGACGTGGATATAGGGCGGCGGCTGTGAAGGTCTCAAATTTATGCGTTGCTGCTGCACTACGTGCATCCACGAGCTCCAAAGGCGCAGAGAGAAAGAAAGAGAAAGAAAGAGAGAGAGAGGGAGGGAGAGAGAGGTAGGCATGGAGGGAAGGAGTCCAACGAGAGTCCACGCGGGATGCACTATACACGCGAACGTAGCCTCAGAGTCAGGTAATGCTTTTTTGGCACGACAACTCTGGATAACCGTTGTACAATCGCACCAACGGATTAGCCCTTCCAGCAGTACCAGCGGCAACGTAACACCAGCAGCAGCAGTGGCAGAAGCAGAAGCAGCACCACCAAAACCAGCATGGCTACTATGCATGGAACACAGACCAACCCCCGTACCGTATTTACAATTGTAATCCACCGACCGACCCGCATTTCAATAAATTCGTGTGAAAAGTTGCACCCACGCCAGCTTAACACACTGCGGGACCAACCGGAACGTCCATACCATCGCGGTATACCTCGTTTGATTTCTCTATCAAATTCATTACTAAATCGACGTTTCTTTTTTTTTTTTTTAATTACTTCTCGACGCTGATTGAACGTTCGCAGTTTGATGCTACGCTGGTCGGCGTAAGCAATGGAAAAAGCTGTCGACTGAAGGATTTATGGGGATGAACGCGAATGGTACATCACATTGTTTGATTTATTTATTTTGTTTCGTTATTTATTTATAATTTTTTTTTTTTTTTTGAAATTTGCTTCACACTAATGGATGTCGATAAATTTGTGAAATATCCCGTGCACGAACGGTAAGCTGATTAGACTTATAATAACGTGGAAGCAATTTTGAAATTTATGTGGGAATGGAATCGTACGAGAGGAATCACAGTGGGTTATTATGTGTGAGGCAAGTTTGATACCGGCACCGGCGTTTTTGGTCCTTCATGATAATTTATGCGGACGGGTTTTGCGTTCACTCGTGCCTGTATTAGTATCAATATTTCATAATCTCGTAAATAACGAACAAACAAAACTCATCGTTGAAGCTTTTTTCGTTTGGCGCTTTTAAGCCGGGAGCATACCGTGCAAATGTTTATTTTTGATAACGAAGAAAGAGGCAACATCATTGTTTTCCGGGAGGAGTTTCCACTCGAATGAAGCGTCATTAGGATAAGCGTGCCACGGAACGAGGAAACGTCGTCGTCGTCGTTGCTGAGAAAGCGCAAGAGAAAGCTTTCGCTTCAGCGGTGGAAGAGGCGAAGGAGGGGGTCGGAGGACTGTACTTTGCTCTACGGCTTGGTCGTGCTCTCATTTTCTCGGCTCTTTGTGCTCCCGAGATATTTGAACTTTTGCGAGGGACACCGAAGAAGAGAACAAGCAAAGGGAGAGAGAAACATGGCGACCGAGAGAGGGACGTGGAAAAGAGAGAGAGCGACAGAGACCGAGAGCGTTCCTAAGTTTACTGGGTGCTGGGTTAGGTGACCCGGAGAACACCAGGCACTAGCTGGGTTACGAATTTATGCAAACAACCGTGAGGCCTTAAGTCCTCGAGGGTGCAAGCTCGGGGGTTGAAGAAGCTCGGAACGTTCGGATATAGCTCGTCGTGTGTCGGTCGGTACTAAGACGGGGTAGTTCACGCGTACGCGGTCGCCCGGACATATACGTACGTATTCACCCACGGGGTTGGCAACGGATGGTTGTGTTGGTCGCTGAGAGCACATTGGCGGTGGAGGGGGATGGGCAAGAGGGCGAGAAGCAGGGTTGCCAGCACCGAATGTGACACCTTTGGTTGCGGAGAGATAAAAAATGAAGAGGACAGCCCTTTCAACGGGAAGAGCCGGGAAAAAGCTGTTCCCGGATCACAGACGACGAAACGCAAGGGTGTCGGTTGCAAAGATCCACGGCGTCGACATTAAGGGGGGTTTCCCAAATTAAACAAGGGTCCGCGAGGGTTTGCCATAATTTAGCCGGTAATTCGTTCACGAGCGAGCAAGCTAGCGACCGTGCGGCTCTCCGACTTTGGCTTTCACGACTTCGGGAGCTTTCACCGAAGCTCCGGCCGGTGTCTGCGGGGTGTCTCTCGGTACGAGAATTCTCAACGGGGATAGTTCCGGCGAGAATTTCCTTTCTCTCGTCGTCGCTCACGAGTCCGCTGTGGCTCGCTGCCTCACGAACCGAAACGTGGCCCACGTTTCGAAAGCTCCTTGCGGACGTCCGTGATGTTCCTTCGCGTGATACGCCGGGCCACAGAGCCAACGACCCCTAATTGCCAAACGGGGTGGAGCCGGCCCGATTAGCCAGCCAGGTGATTAGAGAGAGCTCGGACTGTGCTGGTCACGCGGAAAGGGGTGTGGGTAGGGGTGGTAGAAAGGGGAGGGGAGGAAGAGGAAGCGACGAGTCGACGTAGAATATATGAACGTGGAGAAACGATCGAAAACAGACACTCGTGGTTATCCGGATTGTATATTTATTGTTCGCTAGTGGGATGGTGATTTTGACGTAAAATCATCGGTTTTTATCGGCACTCGCTATCCTAGTGTCCAATTTCACAATCAAAACCGGACCTCGGCATGTAAAATAGAAAAAAAAACGAAAACATAAAAAATCAGCATTGTTTGCCTCCAATCTATTGTTCTTTGTTTTGTCCTTTTCTGATTCTTTTTCGTTGCGATCCTTCGGTTTTCGCTCGGTGGTGTAATCGATTGTCAAATTAACCGCCGGATGGTCCTAATTGGAAAACGAAAATGTGAGCAAAACAAGCAAAAAGGGGGTGTGGGCAGGAATCGATAATTCCGATTGGAACACGTTCGGTATATCGGAGCTTTGCTCAACCTGTTTTTATTTGCCAAGGCAATTTCACTTCGGCTAATTACTCGCCGATATCGTTGGCTCATTAAACGATCATGGAAATTATCATTTTTCTTTTTCGTACGGATAATGAATTACTTGTGTTTTATCTCATCGATTTTATTTTCGGTGATGTTGTATTTTTGTTTGATTTTGTTTTAACGCGATTAACGTGAAATTTAGAGAGAATATAAAAACAATCTGGTGTGTCTGACTATGCATGCAGACGTCTGCTGGTTCAAAAAATAATCTCTGTTCGTCTTAAACTTTTTAAAGTGGGACGTTGGCGCCAGTTTCGCTTTTTTTCTCTTCATCACGTGAATCAAATTAATACTTTTCGTCCATAATTACACACAATCAAATTATCGCGTATTAATGTTCGGCGAAAAAAAGAGTCTGATTGGTAAACATACGCAGCATTATGCTAAATCAAATTGGTTATTTCATTAAACACGTGTTTAATTAAATTAGGATACCATTATGGAACTATTGGACTCTTGCCCAGTATATCGTGATCAATTTGTGAAACATGTAAACACGACTTTGTCATGTACGCACTCTCGGTCTATGCATCGTATATGAACACACGAAATAAATCATAACAATACGCGAACGCGGGGGTTTTCCTGTATTGATGAATTATTTTGGCGAATTCACGGTGGTTTTTAGTTTCGTCGGTTCGGGCCGAGAGAAACCAGAGCGAAACGGGGGTGTATTATATTATATCGCCACGGCCTCGGAGCTTCGAGGAAAACCGCGACTCGCGAAGCTTATTTCAACAGAACCCCCCGGAATACGAACGAACGGCCGTGCATGGCGCAGATCGGTAGTGCCCGGTAACGGTCTCGCAATACCGGCAGTGAGTAAAGCAAAGTGAAGTTTAGCTCTGACGCTGATTGCACCGTTGCACGCGCCGGGGTTGAAACAATTTTTCGTTTTTTTTTTCTTTTTTTCGAGTAAACAATGCATTATGAATATAGCGAGGGTGGAAGGTGGATCGGGACGGGTTGTGGAAAGCCGCGAATAATCGAGGAAGCACGACGAGAGTGCACGAACGTGTGGATGCAAAGCTTTTTTCCCCAAAAATCAGAAATGACTTTGGGCGCACCGAGACCGAGGCAAAGGGTACGAAGCTCGGGGGTTGAATGGAGAACGATAAAGAAGTTAATTCGCGTGAAATTCGGTTAGCTAACGTGTTTTGCGAGATAAACATTAATTAAATATTCCATCGGGCTCGCAGGGATCGTTGTGCCGACTTGGTTGCGTGAATTATTTTCCAGATTAGCCGGTCGAGCGCGTTCGCGCGGGCGCGCGTGCCCGTTTGGGTTTTGAACTCCCGGCGAAAACGTTGGTTACACCGAGCGACTGGTCGGGGTTGGTTAACGCTTCGACCCTACAACGCGATCGCTGAACCGTGATGTATGTGCATTTATAATTAATAAATCCCTAATGTTGAACGAAACGAAACGAACCCAAATGGTCGGACGAAAATATAAAATGAAATTATTTTGAAAAACAAATGTGTAAAAAATAAATGAAAACTTCGTGCATGATTACGAAAAGAAAAAAAGCTTGGAGAGTTTTTTGTAGCGAGTGGCAATGTTGCGGTTGGCAAATGTTGATTGCGCTTACGTATCCCACTCGTCGTCGGGTCGACCATGGCCATGGCACAGAAACTTTTATTCAATTTTTTTTTGTTCTTTAATTTTGTTCTTCCTTTCTTTTTTGTCGTTTCTCTCTTTTATCTCGTCTATTTTTTTTTCTCGGATTCGACGGTAGTTGCTCCCCTTCTCGTTTCATCGTTCTCGCGGTCTTCGGCAAAGCCGAGCGCAAAAATTACGTACAATTGTTGGGTTCTACTTATATTCGTCCTCGACGGTTTTCCCTTCGTCGATTCTTTCGCCGCTTCGACTCTCGCGTGGATTTTCTCGCCGCGTCTTCGTTCGGTTCGTTCGCGTTTTATTTTTCTTTCCGAGTTTTCGACAATTTTTTTCACTTCGTGATTTCTCGCTCGCCGTCCAGTCGGCAAAGCAAACTGGATGGAAATTATGTAGAAGAGTTACGTGGTCCTCGCCCGTTAGCGAGTTTGCTCCGAGCGTGAGAGAGCGAGAGAGAG
Source organism: Sussaba pulchella (assembly GCA_963971145.1). Taxonomy (NCBI): domain Eukaryota; kingdom Metazoa; phylum Arthropoda; class Insecta; order Hymenoptera; family Ichneumonidae; genus Sussaba; species Sussaba pulchella. The sequence continues at coordinate 29,501 of CAXAQZ010000749.1, forward strand.
AAAGGAAACCCGTCGTCGATAGCCGGATTCGCCCGCAGCGCACAACGCAGACACGCTAGAAAGTTTTGCGAGAATGCGGGGCTTTTGAACCCGACCAGTGGCGAACCCGCGCTACCGCCGACGTCTTCTCGTGCCGCTTCTCCGTAACCGGAAACTTTGTTCGAACAGCTTTTCTCTGAGACTCGCGCTAAGAAGACGAATATTTATTCCGTTTAAATTTTCGAATCACCGGCGAGCTTTTGCCGATGTGATATTATCAATTATTGATGCGGCTTCGATATATTTATAAATATATATATATATATGTTGGAAGGATCGACCTAAATGGCGTGATTGAAACCCTTCTAACCCCCTATGTGGTCGATGAGTTTTTTATAAGTTTCTTCCGGATCCTACGACTCGACGGACTTTTTCGTCTGTGTTCCTTTTTCTCTTTATGTTCCTAATATATATATGCGTCTATTGTTTGTCAATTTTTAAAAAATTCAAGTTTGTTTTTAAAATTTCAAGATATGATAATGGTCTCCTATCTTCTAAAACGACAAATAAAATCTCTTTTGCGATAAATCGATTTTTTGAATCATTTTTGGCTTTGAGCTTTTAAAATTTTATGTATAAAGTCACTTATACATGATGAAGCTTTCACGAATTCGATGAATCGCCAAAAACGGCGCTATTCAATTACACATGCATTACAAATGATCAATTACGGAAATATCGCGATTTATAGGGATTCATCGAATCCATAAAAGATTCATCATCAGACTGGTAAAACCATGGAAATGCACTTATTTCAGGAATTCGAGGAATTTGATAAATTCGCGAAAGCTTCGCCAAATCAATTTTTCTGTCGTCATAAGCAGACCCATGAAACCCCAAACCTGTATTCATCCTCGATAACTCGTATCAGGTAAATTTTCGATAAATCAACCATTTATATTTTCCCTCAACCCTCGTAATAGCAGAGATTCACACAGCATCAATTTCCCCCAACAAAAAAAATCGTAACCAACTGGCAACCACTTTTGAATCGTGCCCACACGCTCCCATTTATTTTGCATATCACGCCATAAGCAACGTGGCCCTCCCTCCCTTTCCGCAGTTCTCCGTTACTGTTATTCCCGGCTCCTAATCGCAAAAAAATACCAGGTATTTACGTATTATATTAGCCGCGAAAGGGGACGAGGGGCACGAAGAGGGGAGAATTAAAAATGATGGGTTTCCACCAGGTGGAAAACTGCCCCTAGCGTGGTCCGTGTAATATTCCCTCCTCGTGCCGTGCTCGATTTTAACCGCACGGCTTTTACATTAAAAAGCAGAATACGGGGCAGCGATGTATGGAGGGCAGGGAAAGGGAGAAATATTACATGTTGGGACGCAGTACGTTCGCGTGTCCACGCGAATATCTTATTAGCAGAGTGACCGATAGAAATGCTGATGATGCGATGCTACGTCCTCGAACGAATGGGATGGCGGTGAAGAAAAAAACAACGACAAACGATGAAAAAAGCTAAGCTTTTACCGCACCGAGAATAATAGAGAAAAGTTGTGCGATATGAGATTTGCGTCGCCCCTCGGGGAAATCAGGAGGTTGCAGCTTTGAATAATTCGACCACCGCCTGTGTGTGCAAGACTGGTGGGGGAGAGGGGGGAGCTATAGTCAGTACGCGCTATACCGACATACCTATCGATCTAGCGCACCCTTTATTTTCTTAACTCCCACGCTCGTTCATCCATCCCGAACGCCCTTTCATTCTCTCGTTCGCTTGTATCCAACGGGCGATGATCGCCCCACCGGCTCGGTGCGGACTCAACGTGGCGTGTCACGAGCGAATCGAGATGATATCTTAACGAGATCGAGAGCCGCGCGCGAGAGAAATGAAACAACGGGGCGCGTGGGAGCGAGAGAAACGCAAAAAAATTTATAAAAAAACATCGCGGGAACGGCGAGGAGTTGTATAAGAGAAATAATAGGGGAGTGGTGGCTGCGCGGTTTAGCGCAAAAAATTGTCATATCCTCGACGCATGCATGGCACGTCCGGCGTGCATTGCGTGCAGACATTTTTAATTGCAACCCAGAATTGCAAATGTTCGCACCGCGGTTATACACACAAACACATCAGTATATGTATATATATTTCGCCGCGATGGGAGGATTCCGAGTCTTACAAGTTTCCGCGAGGTTTCTTGACTTATACCCGGAATTCGTTGGAGCAACCAACGTCGACTCGGAAGAACTTTCGAGATTAGGAGAACCTGTTTAAACTCGTATGAAACTCGTACCGCGCATAGTTGCCATGCGTGAGAGGATTAAATCGTCCATGAGTGAAGTTGCCAGAATTTCCGCGAAAGCTTTAATTTCGAAATACTCGGAGAAAGTGGATCCGCGCGCACGGTCAACGCGAGCTTGCAACCCGCGGTATTACGGTGAGAGCAGGTGAGCTCATTTTATATGCTATAACGTGGGGAAACGAGCGAAGTCGCTGTCACCGCGCCCCCGCCGTCGGTGTACCTCGTGCACGCGGTTTACACGACAGGCTGCTCTGCTTCCGCGGAACTCAACTCACGGGACGAAAATGTACGCTGTTCCGACCTCGATGTACGAACAAAGTCGGCCGACAGTCGATCCGACGCACGAAAGCCGTTTGCGGGATCGGTTGTGACGTAGAAGTTTCACGGGGTGAAATTTCAACGCGGAGAAACTTTATCCGGCATCGTGTCAACGTGGTGGAGATTGTTTTTTGCGGCTAGGGACGACGATATTTTGCGAGAAATTTTTTGCGTGTGATGTTTTTATGTGTTTGAGCTGCACAGTTTGGGGTGGTGATGTGTGGAGAAGCAGCAAGGGATGCAGTTGCGTGGAAATGCGACGGTGTCGAGATTGAGATTCGTTGATTCAGTACGTTGGCATGATCGTCAGCTCGGTGTGAAAATGGATAATGCACATACAGTGCTGTGTGGAGAAGCCACTGTAGGTGGGGATGCACTTGTGTAGAGTCGCAACCATGTAGACATAGGGTTGTACAGAGACAGCGATTATTTGTGTACAATTTTGTGCTGCAGCTGGCGTGTGTGATGAAAATTTAAGGTACGCGGATGTCCGTGCATAAGTCGAACCAACTAAGCTCTGCAAAAACTCAAGAACTCACGACGATGTATGATCCACCGCCGCAAACCCCATATTGTTGTCCATCAGAATTTCTCTCCCACCAACGATGCGAACGCGCGGCTTACAAAGCTTCGGCGTTCATCAACGAGTTCGCAAAAGTCTCGAAAATCCTGCGAGGATTACACGTTTGCGCTCATTCAAACATACACACACACCGCTGCCTCAGAAAACTGCGGTCACTCCGTACCGGAATTCTCAAACGTCTCTCCTCCTCCGCACCCTTCGGATCTCCCGTTTTATTCGTCTACCAGAATTCTCCGACGTTAAATTCCCCACCGTAACTCGTTTCGCAAACTCTCGTCAATTTATAAATCTTCGTTGGTCATAAATTTGCAAACCAAAATACGTGCTAATATCTGCTCAGCGAATTGCAAAAAGTTTTTATCATACAGCAACGCAGATGAGAGAAGCGATGGCCGAGCAGGAAGAGTTGCTCTCTGTCATTTCGTGTAAAACGTGTGAATTTGAACGTTCGACAGAGCAAGTCGCGTGATTACGGGACTTGAAAAGCTTTACAATCATTTAACCCTCGCTTCACGTGTTAGCCGCGCGAAACAAGTGCGTTTGTGAAAAAAAAGAGAGAGTTAAAAAAACAAACGAACTTTTTCGACTGCCAAAGGCTCTTTACCGAGGAGGGGATTGATGGAACGCGAACTGAGTGACTGGTGCACTTTGCTATGCCTTTGGACTCACGCTGTGTGCCTCGTATGTGGGATCAACCAAATAGCAAACCACCCTCGTATATAACTGGAACGAAGCTCACTCGTCCGCCGAATCAACGATCAAAGCGAACGATCCGTGACTCGTCCTCCTCTCGTTCCTCCTCCTGTTGCCTCTCTGACCTCATCTGCCGCCGCTATCCCATCACCTATTCCACCGCATTTCTCAGCTTCACTCGAGCATGGGTTTCCTGGTTTTTTTTGTCGTTCTAATATCCATAATTTTATGCAACTACTTTGATTTTCAATTTGCGTTTTATTATCTTAATACGACAAAAAAGTGAAATTAATAAATGTGATTAAAAAATTGTAGTTCGTGCAAAGAAAAAAAACGGTGCGTCTTAAAGTAGATTAAACTTAGAAGTGAGAAGATTGGAAGGAAAAAAATTTATGAACGTCGCGACGGGGGTTTGAGACAAGCGTTGGCCGACGATGATTAATTATTCAATGAAACAGCCACGAAAATATACATAGAGATAAGTCCATGGGGGGGGGGGGGGGGGGGGGGGGGTTGAGGCGAAAATCCGTGTCTTACATCGTCGTTAAAAAATCATTTCAATCTTGGCACGAGCAAACGCGCGGAAAGATGGCCAAAAAAAGCAAACAGAAAAAGAAAAACCGACAAAGTAGAACGGAAGAAGAAACAAGAATAAGAAAAATGTTTTAGATGTGAACGTGTTAAAAGATTCGCTCGGTACGTTCTCCACCAGGTCGGTAAGTACCCGAAGTATAGAACGGGGTAAGGAAAAATGATTAATGTAATGGCCGTAATGGTCGGCGGAGTCCATAAATTAGCGAGTATAACCGGGCGAGGGGCAGTCGTTCGTCGGCAAAGGGTTTGCACGGTGGAACGGGAAGACTGCGATGTGGCGTTCTCCACCAAAGACGGTGCTTTCCTGTACAGCAAACTCGGGTTGTAAGAAAAACCCGTTGGCCCGACCCCGTTATTTTAATAAAGAGAATGGTCGAAGGACGAGAGAGCCGCCGGGACGCGAAGACCGAGATCTACGTTCGCCGAGGGGATGGGAGAACACGCGGCTGAAGACTGAAAAAGAAGTTGTTAGAATTTTGAACAAACTCCTCAGCATGGGAATCCTCATCTCTCGCAAGCTGGCGAAAAAATACCAACAACCGTAATACTAAAACCTCCGACGACGCGAAACTACGGGACTAGGATGGGTTTTCATGTGCGCGCGCGCACGTGTGTGTGTGTTTTCCCGGCCTAATGGATGTTTATGTTATCCTCTTCGTCCTCATCGTCAAACTCTCGGTTTGCCCGACGGGCACTTTGTCGGCCCGAGCCTGCGCGAAACCTCGTCTCCCGCACTAAACCTCTTCGAGTGTGTAAAAAGATTTAGAAGAAAGACGCAAAATCCTAACGAGAATCAAAGGAGGTTCCCCGACGAGTGACCGAAAGGCCCTTTCTTTCTTATACCCAGTGGAATGAAGTCACTCGCAACGTCGGCAAGAAGAAAACCCGCGCGGTCGAGAATAAGAAAATTGAAAGCACCGGAGATTCTCGAGACAACGGCGATTTAACGACGTTATGGGCACGGGGTTACCAAAGCTAATGGGCTTCGAGGGAGAACCCGTTCAACATACACACAGAGGTGCATAACCGGGCGTTACTCGGCAGCCTGTTAAAACGCTCAAACGGTAATGGCATTAATTAAGTAACTGATTAACATTCGGGCGTTCCCGTGTGCGACGCGGGGTGTTTCCGTCTTTCCCTCTTTCCTTTTTTACTTTACCCAGCCACCTGAATTCGCATGCTTCGAGAATATCGTTTTACACGAGGGCGTCGTGCCGCGAAAGCGCCACCCGTCGACGACGGCATCAACCCCCGCTGCGTTGTCCGCACATACATCGACTCGACTACTGGACTACTCGCGAAACCGCGGCGTCGTGTAACGTCTGTGCATACGTCAGCCTTCGTATACATGCGAACATGCTATACCGTTCCTTCATCAATCTAACGAGCTTGAGCGCTCGTCGTGCAGCTGACTCGGTGGACGTGGACACGATGGCGTGTCGCGATATGCTTATTAGTCGTTACCCGCCTGTTTGTAGAAACTTGGTGCCGCCGTTGCTGCCGCTGGGGTCGAATCACGATTCTCGTCGGAAAACCGGCCCTGGGCGAGGATAGCCGAGGCGATGAGGTTCTCCCTGACGTACAATCCTGATTATACATATATATATATGTTAACTATACGTGTAATTGTATTATGTATTTCGCAGGTGGCCAGTTGCAGCCGTGTTGGTGGCTCTGAAAGCACGTATACGTCATCCGTGTATCCAACTACCCTCGACCGAAACCTTCTCGCCGGACTGACCGCTGGGGGCACATAACCAGCCAGTCGACGTTACGTCGTCGAGGAGTTCGCCCAGAGCCCAAGACCAACGAACGTTTTGCCACCCTCCAACTCCTCCGCCCCTTCCGTCATCGCCCAGAACACCCTCACCTTCGCTCGTACATTACACACCGGCTACCTCGCAAAACGTGTACTCACACTCGTTAGACCTCGGGGGCTACGGGGATGCATACTCGATGCGTGCGAGTATCATGTTCGCCTTATTATTTCTACGTCGACGGAACCCGAAAGACTCGCCGTCGCGATTTCCGCGTGGCGCGTGTCTCGTTTCCATTCGCGATAAACGAGTCGTAATCATAGATAATAACACCTATTTCGCGCGCGTTTCAATCGTTCGGCCATGGATATTTGTACGGACGTAGCAGCACGGAAAAGCTTCGAGACGTTGGAACTCCTCGGTGCTTGTATTGCAACGCAACGTTGGGACCTTGTATCGACTTCTATGATTGCCGTAGTCTTCGTGGACGATTATCGTCCCGTAAACGAACAGCAGAAGTCGAAAACGGAACGTTTAGCTTGAATTGAGAATAATAAATGGGCAATTCTGTATCATATTTCATTCGATTCTCTTTTGTTTCGCAGCTTTGGCTTTCTTGAACAGTTTTTTCGAATGATCTGCGTCTCTTTGTATAATTCGGCTCTGAATATGAATGAAAAAACCGCGATACTCCTAAGAGGCTCGAGCTTTTAAAATTAGGAAAAAATCTTATAGCTGATCTCATTTTCGGTTGCATCAATCTAACATGATGGGAAAATTATTAATTGATAATAGTTATTATCAATAATTGCTTATAATATCAATATATAATTACATATTTGTATGTTATCAATAATTTGAGAATGAGTACTTATTATTATCAGTATTGCTACGTATCCATTATTTCTTTACCTTAATTTTCTCGGTGTACCAAGTATTATTGATAAATTATTAATGAATCATAGTTATTACTAACAATAAAGAATATTTTAATTTGGTGATGATATTTATTATTTTCCCTTCGTCGAGGCACCAAGTGGGTTCCTTCTTATAATTCAGTTGTAACAATTTCGTCGCTGCATTCGCGCGTTCCAGGTAACGCCTGCAATACGGCTGGAAGTAGAATCCACTCGGTTCGCGGTACCGTCGACGACTCCGATGACGACGCCGATGACGACGATGACGGCAGAGCTGTGCATCGCTCTACGGCCTTCGCACAGTCGTCGGTGCCGTGGGCCCGGGTCCTACCCCGCTGAATATTCACGAGCTGATCTCCGGCGGACAATAAAGCCTCGTCCGCCAGAGCCTGGCAACCCGCGCCCTCCGCGCGCGCAATGTAACGTCGAGGGACCACGGAGACTCGCAGGTGGCGGCCACAGTCCTCGTGGCTCACGTTTCGTGTTCGTGCTTCCGTCGGTGTTGGTGATCGGAGCAGGGCGAAGCTTCTCGTCGCCTCGACCGCTGCGCGAGCAATTTCGAGCAAACGTGAGCCATGCGGCCAACGGAGCAACGTGAAAACGTGCACAATGGAGTACACCGGGCCAAGTCGGGGCGAGGGGGAGAGAAAATGGGGATGTGGCGTACCTGACGCGATCCGTTCTACCCTTGCGATATAAAGTGACGGTGAAGTGAGATACCGAGCCCTCGATGACCCGACTCTGCACGTAATTCTCACTCTTCATCCCTCTTGCTCGTCGCGGGTTAACCCAGTCGGTGTGTTGTAGTGTCGATTCGACCCAGGCCGGAATTTCAAAGGTTCAGAAGTTCATTTGTTTGTTGTTATTTTTAGAATGAATGAATTCCGGATGCATGTTCTGGATGATTCTGCATGTTTCGAAATTTCATCGTGAAATAGAAATTAATCAATGAATCAATCAATCGATCAATCGGTTGACTCTTTCGAGTAGGTCTCGAGATTCGTACTGCTCAGTTGTCCTACCCACTCCTTCAGCCAACCGTTCCATCGGTGGCCTCAAAATTTGCACGAGATCTTCGATAAATACGTCTCGCAACCGAATTCAAGACCTCGCCGGCCGAGAAACTCTCTTCTCGAGCCCGGCGTCTAGAGTTCTGTACGTTGGCGCTGATTTATATACAACGATGTAACACAGATGCGCGCGATGCTGGAAGCAATATCGGATACCACTTACCTGGAGATAATTGCAACGAAGCCAACTACTTGATACTTTGAAGTCAGGGAGGAAGACGCGCGTTCGTGAGTTGATGGTGTAAGTCCGCTGCGGTGGTGTTTCGGTCGGAGCTGGATAACCGGGACGGACGTGCGTCTGTTTGATTTTCTTCGAATACTCGCAACTAAGCCACAACCGGGATTCTCGCCACCGCCACAGCTCCACGACGGAGTTTCTCCTAATCCGCCGCTGCTGATGTTGGTGTTGCTGTTGGTGTTGCTGTTGCTGTTGCCGTGTCTGCTGCCACTTCTGATCTTCCGAATGACTCTTGTCTCCGGAATATCTGCAATTCTGTAAAGTTCAACGTTTGCTTGAGTTTCGTGCTAACAAGATACAAAACTATATCTCGTAATAGTAGACGATATTGGCTAAATTATTAGTGTTTCTTGTTTGCTATTACAGACAAATTATTTCCATATTATTTGAATAATATTAATAATAATAATAATCATAATAATAATGATAAGTAGAAGGAATTGATTAATTCTGAGTAATGGATAATGAAATACAATAAAATAAAAGTAAAATCGAAGCTGATAACAATAAATCACGGGGGATCGGCTTTTCGCAATCGTCATTCTATTGTTCGATAGACCAATTTTCTATCATCGTTACATTTCTTCGATACCCATTGAATTTCATGTTTTTCAATCCCATCTCACCGCAGAGAAAACACGTTCCACCGATATATTCAACAACAAAAAAAAAGGTAAAATGAACGATTTCGAAGTTGATAAAACGACGATCCACAGAAGGGAACGATAAAAACGAACGCTTTGAAGTTGTTCGGACATTGCAGGAAGCGATTTGACGGGCAAATGGCGCGAGTAATTGGTGAATCGGCTAGCCGCTTACGTTTCTATTTCTCGGTGTGGGTTGCGCGAACGAAACGGGGATAGCGATTCAACGGGAGCTCGCAGTTACCCCTATTTTCTCCGCGTCGAGAGTCCAGTTCGAGCCCCCTCCTGCGCTGCCCCCGCGCCCGTGGGGTGCACCCTCCACGGGGAGCGGACCGTGTCGTCGGAAGGAAAAAGTTTCTCTCGTCGCGGGGGACGGCTTGGGCGCGTGGGTGGAGAACCGCGACCTCCTGGCGACGTGAGCATTAGAGGGTGAGCGCGAGCTGGCGAAACTGCTATGCTCGGGCGAGAATCGCGACTCGGTGTCTCCACGGAACCAGTGGAGAACGCGAAACCGTCGCGATCGTCGTGAGCTTTTCCACGCTTACGTATATATATATATATATATATATTTATCTACGTATATGTAGATGTATATATTTATCTATGTGTAAGTATCTATATATTACAGTAACAGTCGGTTCTGTGGGACAGTACGCGACCGGGGTGAGTCACGGCCCAAGTCGCTTTGGAATATTAACGATGTCCCCTCCCATGACCAGAATTCGCGAAACACCACACGGAGGCGACGGTGAGTAGACTCTGGTATCAACGATTTTTCTTTGTACGTTTTTTTGCTCTTGTCTTTTTTTTATTTGCCGTATGCCGTCATTCGAAATTCAAGGGTGGGGAGCTTGCACGTGCAACTGAATCTCAGAACCGCGTATATATTTGCCGCAAGTGAACTACACGACGGGTACTCGAGAGAATTATTTTTGAAGTCACAGCGAAATGCGTCGGAAGCTCATTGAAGTCGCGATCCTAAGTGCGAATTGTACGACGTCACCGACAAATCGAAAATTAGATTCGATTAATCGTTAGATTCCTTCAGTATCATGTGCGGGATCTTTTTTTTTGCTTTTACAAGATACGCGAAAATTTTAAAATTCTGATTTTTATCGCAAAGTGAAATTTGAAAATGATATTTTGCAACTAGTACTTTTATCGGAATTATAATTTCGTGAGTAACTGACCAAAGCGAACCAACGCGCTTGGCAATCAAATAAAATAAAACTAAAAAAAAAATAAATCATTGTGATCATAATATAAAGAAAATAGATCCCAATGACTGTTTATTCATTACTGACTTAACTCCAAGCCCCTGCGGAAATTCAAAAAGTTTTTCCGTAGTAAATATAAATCGAGTTGTTGCTCTCGAAAGCAGTAAAAAGAGAACGATAAAGAGAGTAAGAACGATGGAGAAAGAACGACAGGATTCTCGTGTCATATCTCATGAGTTTTCCATTGAACTACTTTCAGCATTGTCGATTGAATTTTGGACGGTTCTCGAAGATTTATTTCCATCGTCACAGAATCGACCCGCAGTTTTCAAATCTTCGGTTTAGAATAAACAGAGAAAAATCGACCCTCGGCCTATCGTCGCTGTGTCTCGGGGGTTCGATTACGGTTTCTCGTACGACCCCAACAGCAAAACGTTTCCAAGTGCAGGAAGTGCACATGAACGATCGACGCGGGCACACGTGATCGTTCACCCGGATATATCCCGAAGGATAGACGGGAGACGCGACATCGGGGACGAAAAGACGTCGAGCTCGCCGCGGAACGAGGACGAAGATGGAAGGCCTTCTCCGGCGACGTTGGCGTGCCCCATCGAAAGTGGCTCGGCCACCGTCAGGCTTGGGGTAAAACATCAAAGGACTCTCCACCACGGCGTAGCAAGTGCGGGCTGCTCGAGCGGGTTCATATAATTTGCTTTTCGCTCCGACGGATTTCAATAGTATCGGAACATCTAGCTCTCTCCCCCTCTCTCTCTCTCTCTCTCTCACTCGCTCTCGGTCTCGGCCTCTATTGCTCTTGGTCCGCCGTTCTGGCATCTCTCCATACGTATACCGGTCGTCAGTATGGATCCAGCTTCTCTTCCAATCCTCACCAATACTTAATCGTCGGTTAGATGCGTCGATTCCCGACTCACCTCTCCAACAGGATCTAGCCGTCCCTATATTGTTTTCCAGAGCTAACAACGAAGATAACAGGAGAGAGAGAAAGAGAGAGAGAGAGAGAGAGAGCCTCGCGGTAATGCCGCCTTCACAAAGGCGTTCGAAATTAGTTTCGTACGGAATTCGATTCTCCATCGATGCAGCTGTACGCGCTCTTTGCCAAACCGAGAAAGGCCAATGAGGGAAGCCGAAAAAAGAGAGAAAAAATGAAATTGACGAGATCCGCACGCAGAGCTTTCCCCGTCATTGAGCTTTAGCTGCTGGTGCGGCGGCGGGACCCGATCGGTACCACTCGAGGTCTCTCGTTAGCGTTGCGGAGAAACGGAACAGAAAGGACAGGACGATAAAGAAAAAGAGAGAGAGAGAAGGAGAGGAGCAGGTAAACCGTGCACAAAGTTAATCGACGCCAATTTGATTCTTAAGGACCTCCGTAAATTCCTTTCCCAGATTCCAACCAACCATATCGCAGTCTTCGCCGAGACGAGCTTCGAGCGAGAACTTCATACTCGTAGTTTTACGCGTTAAATATTCGATTGTAACGAGAAGTTCACAAAATTAAGATTTTAACTTTGAATTAGCTTTGTCCGGCGTTTCAACGCAGAAGCTATTTCTTTGTTTTAATATTCTCGTTAAATAAATTTAAAAAAATTTTAATGGTATTTTTCCGAATGAGTCGTTTGGAATTTAATAATCGCGATAACGAGATAACTTCGCCAATCTGCGTTAGTTGCCATCGACAGTGTCGGCAGTCTCGACGATGTACCACGTGGCGAGAAGCCACGAGAAGCATTCGGTGTGCTTCGGCGTCTCGCCAGAGGTCATCTCAAGTCAGCGAGCCGATCTCTGATTCGCATAAATAATCGTTGAAGCGGATGTCGAGCGCGTGGAGGTACTCGAAGAACCTCGTCCGGGGAGGTCCGAAGTCACTCGCGGCGAATTAACGCGGAACCCTCCCGAAAAGCTCTCACCCGGACGCTGACGCGGTATAACCTAATATTTATACAATTATGGAGCCTTCGCATCAGATGACTGCCCGATGGCGGCGATGGCGGCCGACGAGACCGCGCTGACGATTACACTTTCTATCTATCTCTCTCTCTTTTTCTCCCCCTATTTGTCTCCATAGATATATATCTTGGCTTTGGCCCTTTTACGGGGGTAGTTTTCCTCGGGGGGGCCGAGTAACCCCCGACGACTTCGTTAGGCCAATCCGAGCGTGAAACCCCGCGGTTTCCACCCTCAGCGACTGCCAAAATGGCTACCCAGGACTTTCCAACATGGCGCCCATTTGCTATCAAGCGTCTCTTTCATCCACCCTGGAACCCTCATCTTAACGCGTCTGTATCACCAAACGCTCGAAACTATCCAACGATAATCCGACGTTTTCCTGCACTTTGGCCGCGTAATCTTCGTTCCGCCGAAACCGTCGTCAAACCTCATTAGACTTTCCACGAACGGCTTGTACGGTTGTTTCGAAATACTTGCAATTTTCCAACCGGGATCGAGTTATCACGGAGAGAGATACATCGCAGTGAACTTTGTACAAAAGTACGGGGACGAAGTTTCGATGATATTTTTGTTGCAACGTTGCAGTTGTTTAATCATCCCACGTACTTGGACTTACGTTAATATTCGTTTGTCTAGAAAATTTACCCGAAAAATTTATAATCAGAATTAATTATCTACAACATACGATGACAGAACATTTTGTTTTTATAGCGCCAACTCTGTAATAGGTAGTAAGTAATACGAAATAATAATAATGGTAATTTTTATTATTATTATTATTAAATCAGAAAAAAAATTATTATTATCATTGTTATTGTTATTATTTTTATTCCTGGGATTTTTAATTTTATTATTAAATTTTTGGTTCATTCTACAATTAAACCAAAAATTTTAAAAAATTTGATGTCCGCCTTATAGAAAGATAGTAATTTCGATACATCAACATCGAACTTTTTCTCCGTATTCTTCGTCAATAACAGCAATGGAAACGATTTGAAAGAGGGTCATTTTCCGCGGTTATCGCATACGTACATCTTCATGGCCGGTCGTTGTATAATAATACACGGTAGTATCTCATTTCTCATGAGGTCCGCGTACCGGAGGACTCGGCGCGGGGCTCTTATTAATGCATTCCGGGGCGTGTATGTGCAGTAAAGTGTCCTGGGCGCGCGCGGGTGTTGCCGCGGGTGGCGCAAGTAGCACGGTGTGCCGGTTGCCGTTGCACCGCAAGAGCGCATCCCGCATAATCCGCATTCGAGTCTTGCGGTACTTCCGGGCTATGGGGCCGGCGATGGAGCGAGAGGGGCGCAAGGGGGCGAAGCCGACTGGCTCGCTTGGATGGCGTGCACGGTGCACTCGGTGCAAAGTGCACGAAGGTCGAGAGGTCTCGAAAGCTACACACACCGCATAGTGCGGCTGACCTACCTTTCTATCCCTTTCTCTTTCTCTCTCTCTCTCTCCCTTTTCCGACCTCACTTTCTGGCCTCAACCACCTATCTGGCTCTGTCTCCCTCCGTTTCACACACCCAGCTTCATCCACCAACCGGAAAGTTATCTCAATCAATATAATTGCGGCATGAGAAACAATTCTAAGCTCGCTTGGTGGCGCGCCAATTAAATTTCTACAACCAACCGTATAAACCTGCAGCAACGCTTCGCAACCGGTTTTCCACCCCCTCACGGTGCTCGAGTGAAATTAATACCACCGCTTCTTCCGCCGTCTATCCGCGCTTCTTCAACCCTAATTAATATGGAATAAGATTATGCCGAAACTTTTGGCAAACTTTTGTGACGAGCGACGATAAATCGCGAAACAAGCCGATCGAGTGAGATTAATTGGAAAATCGAGAATCTGAGTTGCGGACGAGTGTGGGTACGTCGATTTCGTTGAGATAAATTGATGACCGAGGCGAGCGAATGATACGCTTGACGGATCGATCTTAATCCGCCGGAAAAAGTTATTGGCCTGGTTAGCTTCGTTGAAACCAATGCAAACGAAAAATCTTATCAATGCTTTTCATTAAGTCTACGTGCCTGGATTTCACTTGGATTTACGGAAAAATTTGATTATCTGGAAAAATGTATCCCAATAATGTTTTATTCGAAATAGGTGCAAGATGTAATGACTATAATAATAATAATGCAATAATAATAATACGAACAAAAATCTCGCACAAATCATTATTGGTACAAATCAATACATTTTAAATCATAAACGAAAATTCTGAAGCATGTCATATTTGCCTAAAACCTAAAATTCCATATACACATATGTAACCACGAACTCGTTCAAATCGTTATTCAATCATTGCCGAAACTCTTCAAAGAACCTTCGCGAAATTTATCCTTCCGGCGATAATCCAACAGACACGTGTCCGTGTGTTGATAGTTGCTCCAGAATATCTTCTTGGCACGCCGTTGAACGCGCATCGAGTCTACGTGCTTTAATCCGCGTCCGCGCATAAATTTGGTTACACGCATGAACGAACCTCCACCTCCCCCATTCCCTCCTGCTGCCGCGCGAAAACTGACCGAGGCTAAAACGACGAACAAAACGGTTAAACAATAGCAAAGGCGGCCAACAGGAATTTACCTTTCGTAACTAGAACGAGCCTTAAACCATTTCGGCGATGTTATGACCATCGCCGAGAAACAGTTGGACCCCATCACACCATAAGCATTTACGTTTTCTCAGCCGTGCGATACGGTCGATGGGATTATTCATCGTTGCGTCAAACGCTTCGGCGATTCGATAATAACGCTTCGAATATATATTTCGCGCCAACGAAATGTTTCGTTCACCGCTTCGACGTTTCATCTATTCACGGATCACGGAATATTACAATCGGTTGTTATCGCTATGGCCCGTCATCGGGGATTTTCGATTAAATTGGAATCAAGAGTGTACGAATCCGCGATCGATATTAATCGATGGGCCTGGCACGCTTCGGTTATCTCGGAAATATCTCGATACGCGCTTGTCCGACGCAGCTCCCGTACTGAAATTTTGATGCAAATGGCGGTCAATCAGGTTACGCTTTGATCGAGTGGGAGAGCTTGTAATTGCGTTGCGATATATCAGCGTTTAACGTCCTTAACGGTCACTCGGGGTCCAGGGGTACCACAAGATTTTCTGCGTTTCAATTTGTGTGAAGCTTGCGGGTATAATGATAATAATTCGAGTCCTATTCGTGAGCTGGTCGACGTTTATCATTGATTTTTTTTTAAATTTACATCTTTGTACTTCAAAATGGTACTTCAAAGGATGGTGTCTCGACGGTGCATATCTGACATATTTTGGGAAAATATCCAAAATTGAAAAAGTCATCAATATTTTTGGCCTTCAAGTAAATTTTTCCCTTTCTACTAACTATGTTAAAGTTATCGTTTTCGAAAAAAGCCAATCGTTCCTAATACTCGAAGACTCAAAATATACTCCAACGTTTATTGCATTTTCAAATAGCAAATACTATAATTCAAAGCACAACTTTTAGCACTTGAGGTCAAAAGGATTCCTTGCGCGATCGTCATAAAATTCTACCGAAGTATGACCGTCGAGGTTCAAAAAGCACGATCGTCGCAACCGCTCTTCTCAATCGCTTGGGAGTTGGCACGAAGATTCTCGAAATCAATCTTCCGCATTTCTGGACAAGAACGAGAAGATGAATTAAAAAAAAATCTCATGTCGATGATTTACGAGCAGTAATAACAGTGCCCAATGACCGAGTGTGCCGGGATTAATGTTGATCGGTCGACGATGATTGCCGAGATATTGTGATTCGATGGAAAAATTATGGAAGAATTATCGGAGTTCGATCTTCGAGTAACCAGGAACGTTATAGGATCCATATTGCCCAGCTAGCGTTGTGTGTGTCTTTAGGTTCTCGAATGTGCGAAGAGTTCGAACCGAGTCGCCAACGTGGGAGTTTGTCGGCCCGTCGTCGGTCGATGGAATAAAGTTGGCTCATGTTTTATCGATGAACGAGCGGAAATTCTCGAATCCGAGGGAATCGACGTGGCGATCGCACGGCGACGCGACAGAATAGACGAACGATTGGAAGACGCGAGGTCGCCAATGAAATAGAAATAAAGAAGAAGAAGAAGACGAAGAAGAGGAAAAGAGAAGAAAAAAAAGTTCTACCGGATAATTCGGTGAGGAAGTCAATTACGGAATTGGACATCAATTGGTGAATTAACTATGGCGGTAAAAGCCAGTCTCAACGCTTAAAACTTCCCATAAGTACGTGCCGTGCAACTCACACGTTCGAAGTTACACGAACGAATTGGCTAACTCTGATCTGCAATATAAATTCGGTGGATCCAATAATAATAGTTGCGTGCGTGTCGAATTTTTTTTTCTCTCTTCGCTCCGTCGCAAAGGCGTTCTCGAGACCCCTCGGTCGGGTCGCATCGAAGTAGATTGATTCGATCGACGGGTGGTTGCTGATTTAAAAAACAATTTTGAGTCGGGTCGGGAACGTCCGGGAAAGAAGGAACGAGCTTTTTCCCGTTTCTGTCTTGCTCTTTCTATTTCACTCATGGCGTCTGTTGTCGATTCCAGCGGCGCAATTATATGCATCGAGAAGTGTCTTCCGATAAATTGAAACAAAACGATATATATATTGAGCAACGCGAATAATTCAATTGAGCGTGGAATTTATCGTTAAATCTGTGCGTCAAGCTGGCGAGTGAACGGAGAGAAGAGAATGAGAGGGAGAGAGAGGTAGAGGGAGACGGAGAATCGCTAAACGAAGCGATAATCAAGCTAACGAGAGGAAAACTCGTTATGTGTATCATTCAGCTTGGATGGCCGGCGAGGCATTCGGTCGAGCCTCGTCAATCCGTGCTTTTCGCCCGCGGTCGCTGTTCGTCGGCCGTCCGCTGCGGTAAGCGAACGAAGCATGCTAAATTAAATATAATTCGTTAACCGCCGGTAATTGGGTGATCGCAACGGCACCGCAAGTAGCGGCTCGACTTCTCCCAAATGCGAGTACGACAACGATGAATCGAACAATCCACGGCGTGATCAAAGGTCTCCATTAGAATTTAGAAAAATTTCGATCCGGAAAAAAAAACATTTAATTGAATCGGAAACCGTCGCGGATGAATTATCACCGACGAATTAACAATCGTGTCGAATGGAGCGCGAAACACAATTATTACCGATCAATACGTGACGACGTGTGAACCCGCGCGTCGCGATGATGTCGCGACAGTTCGCAAAATTTATGGAATTTCATCGAACATCCGGGAATATTATTCGATACTTTTATTGAT
The DNA here is from genome assembly GCA_963971145.1 of Sussaba pulchella. Classification (NCBI taxonomy): domain Eukaryota; kingdom Metazoa; phylum Arthropoda; class Insecta; order Hymenoptera; family Ichneumonidae; genus Sussaba; species Sussaba pulchella. The sequence continues at coordinate 47,066 of CAXAQZ010000749.1, forward strand.
TCGGCTGACACCTCGATAACCGCACTTTGACGTTGATTCAACGATGAAATAACGTTTGGCGGGGATCGCATGGCGAATTCGTCACGATCCCGATAAAACGAAATTTTTCCACGAATATATTTTTCGTCCGATTTTTATATATTTTTTTTTTTTTTTTTTCAAATCCGTCACGTGTCAACCGCACGGCAACTTTTAACAACGCTATCAAAATAAACTCCGGTGCCGGACTATGTTCGTCACCAATCTGTTCACGTCCAAACGATCGTCGATTTTTCTTTTTTTATTTCGTTTTTTTTTCTCGATATAAAAACAGATTGCATTCGATGACCGTGGACTCTAGTTTGCCGTTGCATAAACGTACTACTGCATGATTGACGCTTCGGAGAATCGTCGATCTCGCAATGAACGCAACGCGGTTTTGACAATTCGACTGGATTAATTGTATCGCAGCGATCGAAAAATTGGGACAATTATTGGACTACAAATTTTGTTGGTTTTTCTCTTTTATTTCCGGTTGTAAGAGTATAGAAACCGTCGTGGTGTTGGTATTATCGAACGACGCTTTCGGACGATAAACGCAGCCAATTTAGCCGGTCCGTACGACGAAATTGAAGCTGTATTCATGATTTTCGAGTGTGCGATTACGTACGTACGTAATACGACCATTATTATTACGGTGAGGCGACCACGGAAATTGCTACATTCCCGGGAGTCCTCAGGAGTTGGCACACGAACGCAACCGATGCATGTTTCACGCTTCGAATCAATGTTTTTGCATAATTCAGAAGCGATTCTTGCGCGACCGCGCTCTCGGTAACTCCTGTGTGCTCTCATACCCACACGTGACGGGACAAGCCCCTGCAGCTCCTGCGGCAAAGTACACGCGTGCCGATCGTACGTATATATACCGACGAGTCGCAGTGACCAGCTCACGTGCTCTCCCATATGTATATATATGTAATATATATCATAGGACATCGCACAGACCGGTGCGCGGGGTCGCAGGAGCTTCTAAAACATTCATGCTCTCACCGCGCTTGACTCTACCTTTTTTCCTCGTAAAAAGAGCAAAATGTGTATGTATAGGTGTATGTGGGTATGTATATATGTGTATCTGAACCTCGCTTCGTATATGCGGAGAAGAGCATTGGCCTGTTCGGCCCCAAACTTTGCAGCCCTAGTTGAAGTTGGAAATATTTCATCGGATTTTCGTTACTAGAGGAAAATTTGAGTGAATTGGACGTTTGTTTTTGCTGACGCAGGGTTTTTCAAAGTGTTCGAGTGCGTAGGGATGACAAATTGATTACATTTTTTATTGGTGTGTTTTCGGGAATAGGCAAGCAATGACATTTTTTCTTGCAAAGGTCTGTTCCACGATTTTTTCGAGTTTGAAAATCGAGAATGAATCAGATTGCGAAATCAGATTAATCAGTGCGAAAAAAAGTAAGTATGGTATTTTCTATTTTCTTTACAAATGTTCGAATATTCGCGAATCATAGAACGCCCGAAAAAACATGAAATGCTTGAAGAATCCAACTTCAAAATGTTTGCATCGAAGAAAGTAAAGTTCTATAAAAAAATTCATAATTTAATCTCGATATCGCTGTTACGAATTTTCATTGCAAGAAAAAATTGTCAGATAACAAATCTCGTAGTTAACAATTCTCATTCAAGCAAACGTTCCGTCACCGCATATATTTATTTCCAGCTCGACCGCTGTCGACAATGTATTTCATGATCAAAGACTGATGGATGCCTCGATGGATAATTAAAACGCGATGCTCAGCTGCAGCAGCGGCGGCGACCTCAGACTCGCGTAATCGTTCCGAACCGGTCGACTTAATTAAACGTAATTGCGATTGAGCTATTTTTCGTTAAGATCTGGGAATCTACCGGCAATTCGTTTCTTCATTCTTTTTACTCTCATTGCGGTACGGTACAGTGGAATTGGCTTCCAGTCGCAACACAATCTCATCTGTGTCGTCTCGTTGCTTCTGCTAACTATGTGACTTTTCTCATTTATCTTTCCATATATATGTATATATATCCATAGACGAGAGTTTCTTGCCATATTGTATTCGACCGCGTCATCCCCATATTTCTGACTTGATCCTCGAGTCCCCGTTGATATCGCGACGGCGAAGTTTGTAACAAAAAGTTCATTTGTCGTTTACGGTTGCCACATCTTCTTTGACATTTATTTGAAGACAAACCATCTGCTCCATTGTTGCAATGTAATGTAAAAATAATAATAATAATAATAATAATGATAATTACTATTATCATTATTATTATTATTATTATTATTATTATTATTATTATTATTATTATTATTATTATTATTATTATTATTATTATTATTATTATTATTATTATTATTATTATTATTATTATTATTATTATTATTATTATTATTATTATTATTATTATTATTATTATTATTATTATTATTATTATTATTATTATTATTATTATTATTATTATTATTATTATTATTATTATTATTAATAATTATTATAATTACTATTATTATTATTATTATATTATATTATAATAATAATTATAATTATATTATTATTTTATTATTATTATTGATATTATTATTTCTACTTTAAAAACTTGCAAACAATATGACACGTATCCAGTATTACTGATTTTTGTGTTATTATTATTATTGTTATTATTATTCCGACCGACAAATGTCACCGAAGCTTTTCCCTTGTCCTCGTTCGAACCCCAACGACGCTTCCTAACGGATGAGAATCGCTACGCAGCAAGTTCATTCATTCGTTTTGTTATTCGTTTGGCAATTAGCCAAATTGGCAAAAGTTTTCGTCAACGTTACCCGCATTTGGGCTCCCTTCCGCCCCCCCCCCTCCCGCCCCGCGCGAACGGCCCACTTGAAGGTTTTCAACGATGTCGAATGCCTCGGTGCGGCGGAGTGCCCAGAGACGGTTTTCCTCCGTGTGTTAATTAATCGATCAGAGTGACAGAGAAAACGTCCCAGGAGTCTGAGCCGGATGAGACGTAATTGAGAAAGCTTTCTTCATTTTTTCCTTTCTTTTTCTTCGCCTGTTTTTTATTTCTTTTGAGCGAATACAGTTTCCGGTCTTGTGATTTCGTCGATCGAGCTTTCTTCACGGAGATTCGAGGATTTAGGAAACATTTCGTTGGGCAGATATCAGGGATTTCGTAACCGTATTCCGTGGGAATCGTTAACACGTTCATTAATAAATTGTCGGAGGTAGGTATATATATATGTACGTAGGATTTTCACGGAACTCGCGAGATTCTGCGGGAAAACGGCGATTTCGGAAATTGGATCGGCACGTAGTAACTCCGTGAAAACGTTCCGTGAGAAACTAGTTCGATGTGCGGCGCAGCCTCCATTGCCCCCCCCCCCTCCCTCCCTCGTCTTTCTAACCCCTTCCCGCGGCCGTCAGTGAAACCCGCGTAAAATATCGCCGTTCTCGGTACTCGCTACGTGACTCGATTAAATAAGAATTAAATCTTGACGAGTTTCTCGCCGCGCCAATCCTCGATAACTTCTCAAACGATTTTCGTGCACACGTTGCAGTATTTTTTTTAGCCTATATAAATATATTTATATACATAGCGTAAAACCGAGGGACTGAGGAGAATCGAGTTTTCGTCATGAAACGTCGAGATAAGAATATTTGAGCGAAGGACATGGCGAGGACACGACGCTATCTCGATCGAAAAAACGTGGTCCTAGCCTCATCGGCATCGAATTCGCGAGGTCCAAAGACATATTCGCAATTTTTAATAAACCACGGCTGCCAGAAATGTCTAGTTAGAAAATACGAGAATTCATTGTCCGGTCAACTAAAACGCTTCGGGCGCTACGCGATGTGAAATGGAACTTTATTGTATCGCTGTTGGTAGTAGTGACTTTTTTCGGTCCAGCTGCGATCGTCGAGGTCCAAAAATTGCTTGATAATGGAACGGGAAAATGAAGACGAGTCTCCTCCCACCCTTAAAAAAAAGCCTTCGTACAGGCCTCGGGGAGCTATCGATTATTGGTCGATAAAGCAAAGAGAAAAAATTGCGGTTGACCGATGAAGTGGACGCACGTGCGCGTTCCCGCCCGAGATTGGGAAAACACACACAAAAAAAAATGAATTTCGAATGACTGACTGACTGATTGACGGGGTTTTTCGGATAACGAAAAAAAAAAACCAGACAAAAACAAATTCAAATAAAAATAATAATATCGTGAAGCGAAGCATTGTAGACTGACAATCCGGGAGTTCGCGATGCATGGAACAATGCCCGATGAGGAGAGTGATACGTTTGGCATTACGATGGCTACGTGAAATCCTACCGAAAGTGAAGAAAAAAAAGGTAGAAAAAAATAGACGGGGGTTGATGTCGAGCCCGTGTGTGCGGTTGGATTGTGTACGCGCTGAGGGTGTACACGCGTCGTACATGGAAAAGGCTACATACGAGCAATCGTTCGAATAATGAATCCCAACGAACGCAAATGAAGCGAAATAGTGATGGAAGCGTGTGGAACGGTGAATGAACACCGGAATAGGAAATGCTACAGCCACGGACGAACGTTCGTTGAACGAATGAGAAACGGATTCGCCGGGGATTCAAGAGAAAGAGAGACAGCGAGAGAGAGAGAGAGAGGGAGAGAGGGGGTGAGTGAGAGAGATCGAGGGCTGAAATGTTTTCTGGAATTCCGATGGCGGAGGCCAGCATCAGCATCAACCCCCCGGGCGGTCCTGCTGATGGTGCTATCTCTGAAAAAGCGAGTGGTCAAAGCCATCCCTTGCCCATCCTCGGCTACTCTTTCCTGACTACTCGTCGGACCGACGATCACATTTGCCAATCGTTCGACTCGCTCACTCGGCCATTTTCAACGTTCGCACACAACGTAATATCCTTCCGCACACGCACCCGAACTACCCCTAATAATTTACTCCGCAAGCTGCGTTTATGTATATTCGTACGTATTATGCACGTATGTGCGTGTGGAGCTCTACGTAATTTCGAACAAGATTACATATTTCGTTCGTTGGAAAAGCAATCAACCGATCATACTCTCGACACAGCAGCGGCATAAACTTGAGGGTTTTTGAATAATAATGGAAAATTGAATGCCGCTTGGTAACGCTGGAATGCGATGCAATTTCATTGACCGATTGATTATTCAGCGAATGCTGGGCGCGTTGTGATATATAATTTTTTTATGACCGGTTAAATATGTCAATTTTCGAACAGAGTGAATTATTTCAACGTTGTCAACTTTTTTTCTCCATTGTGGAAAAGCAATTGGAAGATTCGAGAATTGAACCCAACGCGTAACATTGTTAAACGTATTGTTGTTGTTGTCATCGTGGTCGAATAAAATAGTTTGTCACATGATCGCATATTTTCAATCGAGGTAAAAAAATATTTCCGACTCGAAAAAAATATCTTCATTATTTACGATTAATATTTTCCACGATTTTAATTCGCAAACAAACGACCATGAAGTTTGTTCGTCGAACGGTTTGTTTGTTCGGGTCATCAATCGAGTTCGAAACGTACACCCCGAGCATTTATACGATTGTATTGACCGACGGCATTTACCACCGGTATAATTGACAGAGAGGCCGAGAACGGGGTATGAGGAAAATTTATTAATTGGCCATTTTCAAAGTTCCAGAGCGAACGACGCCATTGGACCGAAACCGAGGGGCGAAATTCCGACGGGCGCTAAGTACAAACCCGCAGAGGCATAAATCGGAGCGACCAGTCGGGGGATTTCGGTTGTGGGCATATTGCGCGAGCGCTATACCGTTGCGCTTTAGCATACCATCCAGAGAAATGGATAGCGAGAGAGAGAGGGGGGAGTGGAGCGGGAGAGAGTTGCGCACTCAGTGCGTGCGAACCGTGAGAATTAATTAACGCGCGATTCGGGAATAATTCATGAGTTTCACCCAGGCTCGCGTGGATGAGCCGAGCGAGGGCGTCCGAGAGAGAGAGAGAGAGTGAGAGAGAGAGAGAAAGAGAATCACAGCGCGGAGGTAGCTTTTTTCCCCAAATCCGAGCTGCGCCCCTCGTCGAGGGAGCGTAGGGCGGGTGGTTGTACCAGAGTGGACCGGAATGACCTGTTTGGCTAGTTGTATAGAGACTGCAACGGTGCAGGCTGTCCGCACACGTTTCGTTCAACGAATTCGCGCACATTTTTTCGTCCGACTAATCCAGATCGGTCCGGTATTTCCGGACAAACTGCGACCTCCGCGCTTCTTCACTCTTCCCATTTCTCCCTCTCTCTCTTTCTTTTTTCCATCACTCTCCGGCCTCATTTTGCCACCGGGATAATCGATCAGCGGACAAATACGAGCTTCCTACTTTTTTCATTTTTTTTTTCAACCCTTTCTGTCAAATGACTCCGTCACTGTTCGATCCGCGAATGAAAATTCTGAATTCTTTTCATCTTTCGAAACGATTTTATTTTTTTTCCAATTTATTTTCCAATTATATTTCTTTTCGTGGCGGAACGATATCGAGTATCGCAAAAGATCGAAAGTAAATTCCGTTGTTTGAGTATTTCACGTCGATGTAACTTCCTGTGAAATAAAATACGTATTGCACGCCGCGGCGTATATACCGCGGTATAACGTTAGCGCGGAATTATAGCGGTTCGTTGTTCCTTTCACGATCGACGTTGCGGCTATATATCCGCTATAGTCGAAACGAGCACGAACGAATCATCGGAGTTTTGTTCGGTACAGTAATTTTTCCTCCAACGTTTCTCGACTGTTCTTCATTTCTTTCATATTTCCGTTTCTTCGTCCATCCTGTTGCTCCCCTTTCAGTCCACATTTTTTTCTTTTTACTATTACTTTCTTATTTCCGTTTTTCATTTTATTTTTCTGTTTTCATTATTTCTCTGTATTTATTTTACGAGTGACTCTACTCGTGCGTCATCGTCGATCGTGTTTGCCGAGCACTCGGTGAATTGTAACAGTGAAAAAGAAGAAGAAAAAGAGAGAGAGAGAGGGAGAGAGAGAGAAGCTGCAAAATGCTTTTCGACTCGACTTCACGACGCCAGATACGCGACAATTTTACCAGAGTTGCGAGGTTGCATTGCCATTTAGCTGCCGCTGTCGACAAGCACGACTTCCCACCCCCCCCCCCCCCCCCTTCGCCCCATCGACATCTCGTCCCATCCCATGGACGACCTTTCAAAGCCCTTTTCGAATTCTCCGCGACGACGGGGCCCATCAACCCCCATCGCACACTCGCATTCGATCGACGACTTTACGACTTTATAACCCCGAAGAATCCTACGGGGTAAGCGAGCGCCAGGTGCCGGCAACGCGAGGAAGTTTCGACCTCATTCTCGAAAACGTTTCGACATGACGCTCTCGTACCAACAATCCCATTCGTCCCGTACTTGCCGGGCGAATAAATTTTCACAAGAATCATTAAAGAAAAAAAATTCAGAACAACGGTGGCTACGCGGAGGAAAGCAAATATTTTACAACGTAAGTTAATGTAATCGAAAGTGAAGTAAAATATAATTGATTAGCCAACGTTGAATTAAAGGTACAAGGATTAATAAAGAAATTCGTCCACGCGCGGGGGCGATTAGTATGATATCTGGGTTAATAATGAAGAAGCGATTTATAGGATTTGTGTGATTTATAGAATAGCCCGAGGTCGGGAATTTCACGTTGACGCTGAGCCCCAGCAGAAGCGCCATAAGTGACGGACATTGAGGGTTCTAAATATAAAACGCAGTTCGTGGAAAACAATGGTAAAATGGAAAATTAAAGCTCCGTCAAATAAATTAAATATTTGCCCCGCGAGGATTAATTTGGAGGGAATTTTAATATGACCGGAGGGCGGTTTTACCGCGACAAGACGGATTTATTCATTATACATCCCCTACATATATATACGCACGTTGATTCGCGTACGGGAAAGTACGCGACGAGATTCTGAAGCAGAAATTCGTACACTTTTTTCCATGGTCTAGCCCGAAGTCCTCCGGAGTTAGAGGAAAATGAAGGTGGGGGAGGGAACAAGGGAGAAGGAGCAAGATCAAGATGACGAGGGGTCGAAAGAGAGAGGAGGGGAGATAGTGCGGAGGATCTGGTAAAGCTGCGTTGAAGCTACGACGCGAGAGTCTCTCAATTACCCAAGAGTCGAGTCTAGAGTCTCAGGAGAAAGAGAAAGAGAGGGCGAGAGAGAGATAGAGGACGAGTTTCCTTTCCAATTAGAGTCACTCGACTGCAAATGCCACTGAAAAGATAGAGGGGCGGAAGATCGAGTCGACTCTTGGTCTCGGCAAGAATCGTCGTCTCTCTCGTTCTCTCTCGTTCTCTTTTTCTCTCTCTCCCTCTCTCTCTCTCTCTCTCTCTCTCTCTCCCTCTCTCTCTCTCTTGTAAGAACCTCGAGCGTGTCGAGCTACTTCTTAAATTCGAGATGAATAGTTTCCCGAAGACATTTGAGACGCGAAATCCCCGTCTCCCCGTCTTTCTTTCCGCGTCTCGTTCGGTGACAACGAACATTCACCTACGCTGCGCAAGTCCAGTTTCTTCGAAAGATCCCGATGTAGCGACTTCCTTTCCTCGATTTTATTCCCATTTACAGATATCTCTGATCCCAACCATTGGGTCAGAGGCAACGTAAAATATTTTATTATCAAACGACCGAATACATAAAAATCCAATCAATTTTTCATTCATTTTATTTTTAATTCAAAAAGTCCCGGAAAAATATATTTTTTGAAAGGTTTTTTTATATGTTTCAGAATATTAATCGTAATTATCATCGTAACCTACGATTGTGGAGAACAAAATGTCGTGATTTTATATGCTTATGATTGCAAGTCGTGCCGCAAGCGATTCGACCTGTCACGTATGTGTTACACATCCGAGAATCACAGCGCCCTCCTGTTTGAGTGACAACAAAGCTTACCATCTATTTCCGTGACGTTATATATCAATGCAAAAATGAAATCGATCGATGGTCATACGTTCATGTTCTTCGCCTTGTTTCCCTTCTCATTTGTTCGTTTTGTCTTACCGACAACGACGAACATTTTTTTTTACTTTTGTCCTCCTCGCGTTTCCTTCGTCTCGGTCTGTCCGCGGCCATTTCTTATTTTTATTCCTCCCGGGTACGTAGTATCCGTACGACGCTCTATCGAACACGCTACGAGCCACGGGGGACTCCGGGAGGCTCTGTATACACCCCCCCCCCCCGACGTATTTCTCAGCAAGCACAAGATTTCTATAGCCGTATCGCGCAACGCCGATAGTGTGCCGAGATTGAACGTTATAAGTCGAATAAATTGTCGGCTCACGCGAGGCCGGCCCCGCCGGGTCTCGGGGTACCATCGACCTTTAGATATTCACCGTCTGATACACTTGATACCCCCTTTCGAAAAACCCACATAAGTACAGTGCTGATACTATACACATTCACATATCCACCTCATTCGCTCTTCGACTACATTTGTTGTTTTATTTTATTCTCTCTTTCCTCTTATCCTCTTTTTTCAATCTTTTTTTTTTATTTCTCGGTAAGAGTTTCTTGGATATTCGCGAAGTTTGTTTTTCCATGTCGATTAAAAGAAGAATGAGAAAAAAAAACCGTCTAAAGAGCTAGGCGACCCCAGTTTAAGAACCCCCGGAGAGTCCACGTGTCACGCATAAGGCACGAACGAAACGACGTGATTTTCTTTTCTTTTCTTTTTTTTTCTGCAACGCAATAGCTCGGAGGGTTGGGGTAGAAAAACGTTCGGTTTCATGCAAGTGCACGTAGCGGTGAAGTAGAGGTGATTATGCCTCGGCTCTATATGCAGTATATTAGAATGATGATTCAAGTTTTAGTGTCTTATGGTCGTGGGTAGTTGTGCGCGGAGACGCAATGTGCGCGTAGGATATTCGGTCGGATCTGTGGGGGTCGTGGAGGGACGATTTGTCGGCAGTCAACATGACAAAGACATTAGTCCGAGGGGTGGGTGGCCCTCGCGGCGAAACCCCGACAACGGCAGCCGCGGCACGGGGTGCCATTAGGGGGTTGGAAAAAAATAAAAGGAAGCGCACGAGGAAGGATGGTAATACGCGAGGCCTTGTTATACACAGATAGATATATATCTATATATCTAATACATGGTGGGGGTGTGGGGAGCTTGAGAGAGCAAGAGAGAGCAAGGGAAAGACAAGATTTTCGCGTCGTCGGGACACGAGCCTCGCAAAATTCCATCCTAAGTGGTCTCAAAGGACGTCACGTTGGGACAAATTGATTTTCCCGGGGTCGAGATGCACCCCTAAGGCTCTACAGGCGTAACTCGCCCATAAGGAACTATATGCACTAGCTCCGTCTCAATTTTTACCATCCCCCACAGCAGCTTACGCTATTACAATACCCGGATTTTCCCAAAGACGCTACAAGAAAAAGAACTTTTCACCGACTCCTTAGATTCCTGAACTTCGGGCACTTCGTCCTTACGGTTATCTCTTTTTTTTCTTCTTTTATTAACGGCTGTAGTGTGTTTTATAGTGGATAAAAAGAGTTTCCATGCGAGGATGGACACGTACGCGCATAAGCCTCGAACGGGACTTTGAAATCTCTAAGAAGATGCAGCCTGTATTCAAAGATGCACATGTGTATTACATGTACACATATGTATGGGTGTGTTGCTCGTAAGAGACGTGCCGGACGACGCATCGTGCCGTGCGCAAAACTCGTGTGTTCAACGATATTCGTAGGCAGAAGAGGGTTCGATTTATCGACTTTCGTGTATTTTTGCATTCGTTATGGGAGGATTTTACGGGTTTGCCCCGGAGATGGTCCGCGTGCTCGCGAGCAAGGTGCAGCGGGATGCTCGTGCCGCCAACGTATCCCACGTAGCCGGCGATCTCGGGTTATGTGCATACGAGGCCAGCGTTCGTATAAAGTCTAACGCGAGTCCGGCAAACATCCACTCCCACTCCCACTCGGTTGGTTATTCGCGTAGCGCTGGATACAACGACCGGTAGATATAAATATCTATACATACATAAGTCGCACGAGTCTTCGGACGCGCAATGCAGCCGCGGCCGCACTTGGAAATTTCTAGGGTTAGTTATAGCCCTTGCCTTACATTTCTACTTCGCGGAGTGGTATCCCATGGGTATTACCTACGACCCGGCTACGTACGTACCAGACTCGCCCGGAGGGGATAGATATTAACCAAAGTGCTCTATTTCCCAGATCGCTCGAGTTTTCGTGAATTTCAAACAAACTTTGGGATAAATCGCAGATTTTTATTTTTTCTGTCAGAAGTGAAGATTCTTTTTCTTTGCATTTTTTTTTTGTTCGTGATCGACGGTGAGTGGAGTGAGATTGGAGAGGAGATGGGTAGAGTCGATGTGAAATAGTGGCAAAAATTTATTCATCGTGGGAACGTGGCCAGTGGAGAGGATAGACTCCGATTCCGATAGAGGTGGCGAGGTGGGAGGATGGTTGAGCTAATCGGCTGGAGCGTAAAAGCACGATAGCGATAGTTCGGACAGGTTGGCATGAATGGTGGATGGGAGATAATGGTTGAGTGGGGCAAACGTGTGGGAGAGTGAGAGAGAGAAATCGAGAGAGGGAGGCAGTGAATAGGAGTTCGATTGGGTTTTCATCAGGTAGCAATGGGCGTTCGCTTTGAATATCAAAGAGACTTGGTTGTTAGCTTGCTTTTGCCTAGTTCGGGAGAATTTGAGAATAAGTTCAAGTCGAAGTGGCGGAAGAAGACGAAGAAGAAGAAGCAGGAGAAGAAGAAGAAGAGTTTCAAGAAAGTGCGGCAAGCTTGCGGTCAGTTGAATCGCTCGACCCAAAAACTACCCCTTTCTCCTTCTTCTCGCTCTTTCTCTCTCTCTTCCACTTTCTCTCTTCCTTTCGCCCTTTCTCACTTTCTCTCTCGCTCTCTCTCTCTTGCTACATCCACGGGAGGCCAAGCAAACCCTCGAGAGAATCTCGAAAGACAGACCCACCACATTTTAAACTCCACTCTGCACGTTTCTGATCTTTCGTCTTCTTTCGCTCTACATCTTCAACGGAGTTTTCTCATCCAGCGCTATTCGAGCCAGCGGCCGGATTTTCGCGAGCTCACGGAGCAGACCGTAGCGTCTCGAAAAGCCGTCATCGGTGATAGAACCCACAAGTGTTTACCGTGATGCGGGACGGGACGTTTCGGGGCGGCGGGGGAGGGGAAGGCAGTGCCGAGCACTTTCGTTCCGATGGAAAATTGAACGTACGCGAACCGAAAATTTATAATGCACGAAGCTATGTACGGTAAAGCCACATCGCGTGTGATGACGGCAAGGAAAATGGAAGGAGTGCTCGCGTTATCGGATAAGTCAGAATGTTTATTTTTTTCAATGCAATCAATGCATTAATGCAAAGTTTCGTCGATCCGGGCCATCAAGCGGCGTTAAGGTGGCGGTCGTAGGGGATCATACCGGTTGGAAGAAGGTTTTGGCGATGATTTTTTAACACCCGGCCGAAAGTTGGGGGCTGTTACAGTCGCTCGTACCCTGGCAAAAGCCGTCGTTTATTATTATTTTTTTTTTTTTCTTCGTTTTCAACGCGGTCGATTTTTATCGAGTTACAAAAGAAGAAATTAGCGCGGCTTCGCACGACGACGGAAGGGAGACATAGAGAGAAAGAGAGAGAGAGAGAGACTTTGCCGCTCGAGTTATAGTCATTGAAATTGAATTTCCTCGGACGCCAGATGCCGTCAGATCCTTCCTGATTGCATCCGGATCGACGCTGCGCGCGAGCGCTCTCGCATTCCATGCGCTTGTCTTTGCCCGCACCTCGCTCGGGAAGCATGCGTCGATTTTTTTTTCGTCATGTCGAAATGGTAATAGAAGCTATGGGCGAGTGGCAATAAGTTGAATAAAGTGGCAGGAGAAAAAGTGGCTAATCGTTAATACGAAGGGCGAGAGAGAAAACGAAGTTTCAGTGGGTAGGGGATGCAGAGCGTGAATAAATGAGAGAAAGAACGAGAGAGACGGAGAATGGAGCAAAAAAATTAAAGAATTATTGCCTTCATAGCTCGAGAAAAGACATGAAAAAGTAAAATGACAGTTTTATTGCGACACTCGGGTGTAGCACATATTTTACTACGTGTCGTGCTTAAAAATTCCGCTCTGCTTATATACTTTTTTTGTCGTTAAAAAAAAAGAATGTTTTTTATTATTCTTATTTTTTATTCACAGATTGAGAAATGGCTCGTCGAAGGAAAGGCGGTGTCCTCGAATGGGATTTTTCGAGGATATTCTGGATGTATGATCGTCGCCGGTTCCGTGAGGGATGATCCCCGAAGGGTTTTATCGCATAAGCGGGAACTCGAAGTGCGGACCGGCTGAGGAAGGATGACTGAGCAATGTGGAAACAGAGCCGAAGGGGGGGTTGCTCGGCATAAAGAAAAGTAGCGCGCGCACCGATAAAACGATAGTGACGTTTATCCGGATCCTCCTGAAAGGGAGAAGGGGGCAAGAGGGTAACGCGAGATCCTGTACTCGGGTTCCGACGAATAAAATATCCCCTCATGTGTGACGGAAAACAAAAGTATTCCTTATCTACTTAGAATTTCCAAAACTATTGCAAAAAAAATCAGCACGCGGCGTTGAAAAAAGAAAAACAAAACGAAGTGAACACGGGCAAATTATTTTGCTCGATAATTATGTTCAAAGTTATCGCAACAGCTGGATCGCAATATCCACGCAATCCAAACGTCACCGAGGAATGTCAATCGAGGGACATGGAAAAATAAATTAATTTCGCTGCGGAAAATACGATTTTTCTTTTTTTTTATATTGTTTTTTGTTCCATCTGTCGAATACGAATGAATTAAAATTGCAAATTCATCGGGATGCCAGTGACAGGGAGGTTTTGCGAAGTTTGCGCGAGATGGTTATATTACAATACCACTGGGAGGCTTCCATGGGTGGGAGAGGGGCGGGTATTCGCGTCGATTAAGGGAAAATTGGAAAATCGATTTTAGCTCCGCTACTTCCTGGTCCACGCGCACTCGGTCGAGCTTGTCACGTTGATAATATAATATCTCGAATAAAAAACGCTCGAGGCAGACGATATAATAAATCGAGAATCCACTTTGGACGGCTGCGAACGCTCCCGGTAACCAATCGAATCCATATCACATACGTCTATGCATACATATATATATGTATGCAACGAACCTTGGCGGTCTGGTTTCTCGCTGATATACGTAGTTATGTAAAACCCCGCACACCTGCATTCTCGCCGATGCACTTCAGGAAAACACGCAAGCCGATAAATAAACCTTGCGTTTTTACCTTTTTTATCAACTTTTCATTCTTTCCCGTGGCCACATCGACCGCCTGCGTTCGCAGCAACAAAAACAAAAAAACTATTTAAACTTTCATACAATTTATACGATATTCCATGATTTTGTTTGTTTCGTTTTGACTGTTTGTTCACGAATTCCGATATCGTAACTCAATTATTGTGGCTTTTTCCTAGCCCGAGAGGTTCCCAGGCTTATCGTCGACAAATCACATTGGTTTCCAATCTCTGTCCGTTTCCCCTTGGCGTGACTCTGTTTTCCTCCCCATATTTTTCCACTTGGAAATGTGATTCCGTTCGCGGCGTAGTTTACTCCACCCAACAATGACATTTGGCGGAGCAAAATCGGTTCCGACAACTGTCGATCACGCGGTGCACCCATCGGACAGAAGCGCAGTCCCCCGGTTGTGCCCGACGCCACCATGAGGGTTAATCGCGGCGGCGAGAACCGTTCGAGAATTTGGGGAAAATTCGACGGAGGGTGGCTCGTCGAGATTGCGCACCGTGACTTCTGAGGGGCACTAACCCTGCTACGCGACTTTTATAATCTCCATTTCCGTTGGCTATGCGTCCCTCGTAACTCGTACGCGCGCAACCGAATGACTCACGATCGTTGGTACGTCATTCCGTTGCATTTTAACCCCGGGCTGCATGCAAAGAATATCAAAATCGAAAGATTCCATCAAAATCGTTCCATCGATAATCGTTCGGGTGTAATTCTTTACGATTCTCGAAGATGGAAAGCAAATATTTTTCGAGATGCAACGAAACTGTTCGTGAAATTGCGGTGATGACCAAATTCAACGTGCTTGTAATTTTTTTGGTTTGTAAAATAACGATTGATAACTAATTTATAATAATAATAATAATCATAATAACAATAATAATAATAATAATAATAATAATAATAATATTATAATCATTAATGAATAAATAATATATACAGACTTACAAATACCGTACAATAATATACAATAATTATTATTATACAAAGGATAACAATATCCAATAACTGATATTGGTACCTAATTTTATAAAGTAATAATGGTAATCGTAGTTCCATTAAGTTGGCAAAAATAAAAAATTTAATTTAACTGCAATAAATTCCACATTCCTTCACGAAACCGTCGTTTGTCATGTGCGGAATAGATTCACACGTCAACAGTTCGACAGAAGAAGAATGAGAGCCGACAGAAAAGAAAAAAAGGTGACGTATGTATCAGGAGGGTTGCTGAAACGATTTTCGTAGCCCGAAAATCATCCGCAAAGTACACAATTTTCATGTTTAACAAGCCGTCTGTCGAAAGGTCGAGCGCGGCAGCTGAGCCAACGGCGGGGCTTTGGCAAATGGCCTTCGACCCTGTCGTCATCAGTCGCGACACGCGTCGTTGACTGATGATCGACTCGCTCAGAAGTTTAATAAAAGCCCGCAATGCATGGCGCGCACACACACAAACACACACGCGGGCTCATAAACACACGTACGACACAATCGAAACGGCAAACGACTGAAGCGATAAGTCCCACATCGTACGTTAGGGAATCCGGGCCTTCTGACAAAACCTGCGAAAAAAATAGCCGTAAAAAGAGGCGGGACGGGAGAAAAAGATTCGGAGAAATGCACGTTGCATCTCAATTAACACGTAAAAACCAAAAATTCAAGAAAAGAATTACAATAGCGTTACTTTTATGATATTAGGGCCACTTCCCCGCCTCTCTCGCCATTGTTCGGAGGGATGAAGCACAGATGGATGAATAAAATACAAACACGATCCATTCCGTACTATAAGTATCTGCCATTGAGAATCCCCAACAGCCGAACACGACTGTCCCATAGACAAATTAGCTCCGAACAACCACGAAAACGTCTAATCATAACCCATACGGAGGATTTATCAATTACCCAACAATAAAATCAATTTTAAATAAAAACAAATATTGAAGCACAATAAATTATCACGTAAATGCTACTATTGTTACCAAAAAATAGCATTTCTGCCGTTCGCCATTTTCCTCGTACCCGGTAAATTTTCCCATCAGGTTTTTTTTCTTATCCAGTCTTTTCTTTCCCCATCGATTGGTTCCCTTACCCGTCCGTTACGATCATCGTCATCGTCATCATCATCGCTGCCACGACGCGACCATGATCTCGTATCCATTGTCGAGATCATCAGCGATCGCGTCTTTGTGTTGTTAAATGCGAGTAGCCGTTTCCAGCCGTTTATTCTCGTGACAACGTGCGCACAGCCGTGCTGTAACATCCTCCGGGATGGCAACGACTACGATCCAGAATGAGGCTCTTCACGCTTGAATGGTCGGCTCAGCCAAGTGAGCCAGAAAACACTTTCCCTCTCCGCATCACCCCATCTAACTCCCTCTCTTCCTCTCTCTCTCTCTTTCTCTCAATCTTCTTACATGCATGAATCTACACCGTTTCGTGGGTCTCTATGTAGCCCATTGAATAATCCTCGAAGAGTCTTATGCGGGAAATACCGGGGTTCGAAGAACCAGAGAGGATCCCCACAGACGCGCGAGGTCTTTGGACGCTCGGCGGAGCCATCGGGGCTGTCCAGGAAGGTTGTTGGTCGCGGGAGATGGCGACGATGAGCGACCCGTGCGAAGGACGAAGTGAAAACCGACGAAGGATGTGGCAAAGAACCGAGAGAACCAACGGATGAGAGCCGAGTCCGCCACCCGGTGAATCGATAAATCTTACCAACCAAGCTCTCCAAACTCCTCGGATTTCTCTTCGGGCCATCACTTCTGGCCAACCGAAGGTCCTTTCAACGGGCTCGCGATCCCCCGGGCGGCTGCTTCGACCTTCTCTCTCGCTCGTTCCGTCTCTTTCTGTAATAGCGCCGGGCTACGATCCTCCATCCTCGCGCAACGTTGTAGGTATCCATGGAGTACCTCGTACTGATAGCATCGCGAGGACAAACAACGATGCGACCCGGCAAGCGTATGTCTCTCGACGTTGCAACACCTCTCGTGGACGCGAGAACGAGAGAAAGAAATAGAGAGAACGAGGGAGACTGCAGAAGTATGGAATGTCCTCGCGCGAACGAGGCGACACACAACGAGGGGTTGATTCATATCTTTTCGCCTCGTTGTTACCGCGTCATACCCCGGAGAACGCGAGCCAAAAGCGTTACGCTTCGACGCTGCACTATAAACGCGTCCCTTGCGCCCAGTTGGTTTTGTTACGTTCTGGCACGTAATATGTAATACACGGGAATGAGAATCTTTGCCGTTTCCATGGAAAAAGCTATTGAATGGAATTGTAAATGGGAAACCGTTTTATTATGATCGTCGTGACGATCTCAATGATGGTTATTTTACTGTTTTTATTGTTATTATATTTTTATTGTTATTGAGGTAAGATGACTCTATAATAATCTCGCGTTTCGGGGTTAAAAATTTTCTTTTTATTATTTTTTTATTATTGTTTACTTCGGGATCGAGTTTACGTTTTGTTTGAAAATACCAACGCATATCGATGAGGCTGAGAATAACGGGGTTCCGGAAAAGTCTCGTCGCGTCTTTTTCGGTACCGTCGGCAAAGTATAAACGAGTTTGTTGCTCGGTAAAAGTTTTGTGAATTTTAAATCAGACTGGTACGGTTCACTCACGACGGTTGACTGATCGAGTGGCACACTGCTTCCGCGACTCTTTTGTCGGACGTGTGGAAATAAAGGGATGGTGTCTCTTGAAAGTTCCGTTATTAATTCGTATGAAACTGTTTT
Source organism: Sussaba pulchella (assembly GCA_963971145.1). Classification (NCBI taxonomy): domain Eukaryota; kingdom Metazoa; phylum Arthropoda; class Insecta; order Hymenoptera; family Ichneumonidae; genus Sussaba; species Sussaba pulchella. The sequence continues at coordinate 65,143 of CAXAQZ010000749.1, forward strand.
GCTTTAAACAATTTCCAATGAGATATATATGTAATAATATTTTCAATGGACGGTCTGTCCCCGCTAGGAAATTGATGTCCGTTGCCGAGTTGAATTATTGGTCGGAAATTTTTTTTAACTACATAAGTGAACAATGAAAAAAAGTTCAGGTCTGAAATAAAAGCCTAAATATTGCTGAATTATTGTAATTCATTTGGAAACTCTGAAAACGACAGATATGTCGAAGTCTGATTGAATGAGAAAAAAGCAATAAAAATTTTATACGATTTGCTCTGCTGGTTCAAATGATATGAGAAAAAATCATCGGTAGACTTCCGGTTGAATGGAAAAGGAAAGCAGATGTGGAAAATAAAATATTGTATCGAAAGGGAGAGGGAGCGTGCGAGCCTCTCAGGAATAGAGATGTTATTTTCGAATTGCAATTTCGCTTGCATCTCTTCGGCGAGCGTTCGTCCGACGAGTGAGAAACCCCTCCGTCGTAGCCGACCCAGGAACGAAGATGGAGAATTACGAGCCAAAAAGATACTCTTCCGAGTCGGTGCGCCATCGAACTTTTCCCGCGAATTCGGTCTTTTTTTTCGTCGGTCGAAAACTCGACGAGAGACCGAGTGCGGGAATGGTTCGCGAACGAAGCGAGAACCACAGAGAACGAGTATGGAAGTGGATCGAACTCCGGAGAAATTTTTACGTGCAGCTTCTGCGGTGCGAAGGATCACGAATGTAAAAGTTGCTTTCAATAAACCGTGTACGTATTCGCGTATGAAAATATCTTCCCGCCGCCCACTCGCAAACCCGTACCCGCCCCTACTTACGACCCTCGGCTCTTCACCTTTCCCGCCTTGGCTCTTAGCCTTCGACTTGTGTGCTTTGGCTC